>PVIU01005379.1:0-114432 GCA_004026605.1 Ondatra zibethicus | reverse complement strand
AAAAAAAAAAAAAAAAAAAAAAAAAAACAAAGGGCCAGGGCCAGATGATTTTAGCACAAAATTCTACCATACTTTCAAAGAAGCATTATTGTCAATCCTCCTCAAATTTTTCTAAAGAGTAGAAACAGAAGGAACATTTCCCAATTCATTTTATGAGGCCACAGTTACCTTGATACCCAAACCACATAAAGACTCAACAAAGAAAGAGAATTACAAACCAATGCCTCTTATTAACACAGATGCAAAAATTCTGCAAAAATTCTCAATAAAACACCTGCAAACAAATCCAAAGACACATCGAAAAGATCACTCACCATGTTGTAGTAAGTTTTGTACCAGAGAAGCAGGGGTGGTTCAACATATGTAAACAGATAAATGTAATTCACAGTACAAGCAAACTGAAAGACAAAAACCGCTTGCTCAGAAAAGGCCTTCGATAAAAATCAAACACACTTTCATGATAAGAGTCTAAAGAAGTTAAGGATACAAGGGACATATCTCAACACAATAAAGGCAGTTTTCAGCCAGTCTATGGTCAATATTAACTTAATTTTGAGGGAAGTAAAACACTCTGCATGATACTGCAATGAGATGTGATGTCATTTGTCCAAACTCAAAGGATGAACTTTAAGGACCATTGGTGTTTACAGGTGATGGAGATGTGTTGACTCAGCTTTAGCCGTAGCGAAAATAGTATTGAGGTGGAAAATGTTGACAGTGAGAAAGGCTACAAACATGTGAGAACAAGAGTAGATGATGGGGCTTGGGAGACGTCTCAGGGGTTGCTATTCTTGCAGAGGACCTTGATTCAACTCCCAGGATTCACATGATGGCTGACAACTGCCTGTAATTTCAGTTCCAGGGCATCTGATGCCCTCTTCTGGCTCTGGAGCACCAGGAATGCGTTTGGTGCTCATAAATACATTCAGGCAAAACATTCATATTCATAAACTAAAAATAAAATAAATATTAAAATAATAAAACCCGGTAGGAAATCAGAACTTTCTTCTCTTTCTGTGTATCTAAAATTTACATAATCTATTAGAAAGAGATATCTTATTGAGGATTCATATATGATCAATATACAAAATTTCATTGCATATTTCTACCATCAGTAAACATTTGGAAATCATAATTATGAAAAATTTACTATAATTGATACTATATTTGAATATAATGTACACACTTGGTGAGGTTGTTTCCACTATATTTCCCACTAACACTTTTCAAGCATGCTTGTTTTTTTTTTTTTTTATACACTAAAAATAACAAGATTTAGGGACGGAGGGAATTTTTACAAATTCGCCACTAACAAAACAATTCCAAACCTAGTTAAAATGCAATATACCTTAAAAAGATACTACAGGAGCTAGGGAGATGACTCAGAGGGTGAGAACTTGCTGAGCAAGCATGAGTACCCAAGTTCCCCTGCCAGCCTCGCTCAGGACAAGTGAGAGACCCTGTCTCGGGGGAATAGAGCAGAGAGTGACAGAGCGGAATATCTGACACCTTCACCTAGATCCCTCGTGTGTGTGTGAGCACATGTACCTGCACAGATGCTCTTGTAGTTATGAGGTAGGGCTACAAATCAATGGGAAAACACTTGCCTAGCCTATGTTGAGGCATTATGTTAATTGCTTTTATCACAAAAGAACATATTGTTTCTATATAAAGATACCCTATAACAAACCTTATTTATTAAAATGGCAAAAGGGAAAAATAAATATATACTATAAGGAAATGATGAAGTTACCGAATTATGGAGATAAGGACAAACTGAGCAAAGACGGCAAAATGCATAATAAGCAGCACAGGAAAGAGCACGTAGCGAGGCTGGCATCTCAGTCCACCTGCGCTGCTATAACAAAGCATTTGAGGCGTGGAAACAAGCTAAGCAAGGAAATTTACTTGCCTGGCAGTTCTGGTGGCTGAAATTGGCAAAAGCTACTCTGGTAGCGTCACAGCATGCAGGATGAGAACTGGCCACTTATAGTAGTCATGCAGCTTAGCTTCCCTTTGTCACAACCTATCCTTCTGGGAGTTAACTCATTCTGGAACCCGAATGAGTCCACTTCTGCAGGTGAGCACCCCTCACCTCCACTTTGGGAACCCAGTTTTCAGCGCATGAGGGAATCCATTCAAACGTGTCCAGTAAACCACGGGGTCAAAGGGAGATAAAGGGGAGTTGTTCGGAGTTACGTTTTCTCAATTCCTTCCTGTGCTTACTTATGCTTATTTACTTTGTGTTCAATGCTGCTAACAGGCGATTATAAAACACAAATCTGCTGGAATGCCCATGAACCAAATTGAGCTCCCTTCTAAACGATCGCCATCATTCTGCTTGTACTAATCACGCAGGAACTATTTTTGTTACATTTACAAATATGGATTGGACAGACTCTACCTGGGAACACATCCAATCAGTGTTGTTCAACAACAATTTGGGAAAGTTACATGGTGTTTTTAAAATGCATTTTAATAAACTCCTCTTTTGATTGTATTCATAAATATGAGCACCCCAAACTGTAAAGGTTTTCCAAAATTGATGGATAGATAGATGCAGAACAATGAAAATTATAACAGGCTTATTTAAAAATTATTTAAAGATGATCATAGAATTTGTGTGAAAGGATGAAAATCTCCAGGCCCAACCTCTGTAGGTTTAAGGCGAGAATTTTCTTTTTTTTGGTGGGGGGGGAGGTCTTTTCAAGACCTGTTTCTCTGTAGCTTTGGAGCCTGTCCTGGAACAAGCACTTGTATACAAGGCTGGCACCGAAATCACGGAGATCTGCCTGCTTCTGCCTCTCAAGTGCTGGGATTAAAGGCATGCACCACCACTACCCTGGGGTCTGAGGATTCTTGACACACATGTGGTTCATATACATATGTGCAGTCCAGCACTTAAACACATAAAATTAAAATAAACAAATCTTTTAATAAAGATTAAAGGATGAGATGTTTTGCTTTACTGGCTATTAAAAGCTAAATGGTAGTAATTAAGAAACTATCTGGTGTGATGGTGGTGTGCAGTGTTTGGTTAGTGAAGCAGGGCAAAGGTCTCAGAAAGAGGTTTAAGTACACATTTAAATTAGATAACTGATATTGTAGACTCTCGTAGAAAGGATCCTAATTCAGTAAGTGATTAGGAGGCTGGAACCAAAATAAGGTTCAATCCTGCTTTTCCCATACACAAAAATCAACTGTTGACAGAATCAAATTAAAACTATGAAAGGAAAAAGTAAACTTTCAGAGGAAAATTGTTTTATTTAAAGCAATTCTGATAACAAGTGAGGAATTTCTGAAATAAGAGAAATTAAAATAAATTATAAGGGGAAAAGATGAATAGCTTCACTTTTATCAGAATGGATAGTTTTATTTTTCAAAAGACATGTAAAGAACATGGAAGGACAAGTCATATATGAACAAATGGAAGGACAAGTCATATACGAACAAATGATATTTGAAACCCATGAATCACTTACGGACTACTGTTGACTAGTAATTTAACAACGAAGATAAAGAATGTAGAAAAGAAAATAGACAAAATCATGGGAAGGCACGTCACAGAAGACAAGATACAAGTGGCCACAAAACACAGAAAAAGATGCTCCGCCTTATTAGTCATCATAAGAACATGCATTAAGATCACATACCATTTTCTATCAACATTTTCATACAACTAAAATGTGTTAGGGTCTATCTTTGTCAACCTGACTGGACTGAAAGATGACCAGGTTTGTAGAGTCTGCCCTCTCAGCACATGTGTGAGGAGGATCACAGAGACAGGTGCACTGCGTACGCTTTGACCAAGCCAAAGGTTTAACACGCTGATGGATTTACACTCTGAACAGTTTGTGAGAAGCTGGTAGACCTTGGAGACAGAGCCATGCCCCTTATTTCTCCTGACTGCTTCCCAGCTTCCACGAGGCAAACAAAGCAGCCTTCCTCCCTGATATCCTTCTGCCAGGATTTGCTGCCTCCTGAAGGGGCAAACAATGCAGTCAACTGGCCACAGACAGTAACCTCTTTCTTCTTTCTTTCAAAGGGCTGCTTTTAGATGCTCGTCAGGGTAAGAAAATTCTGACTAATACCGTCTGACCAACCAAATGCTTGTGAGTGTGTTTGCCCAATTGGGCTGTTCTATCAAATACCTTAGACTGTAAGGCAATCATTTGCCACAGTTCTGGGTGCTGTAAGGACAAGGTTAAGGTTATCGTTTGGATGTGAACTGTTTCCCCACAGGTGCATGTAGGAATGTATGGGTGCCAATTGGTAGTGCCATTTTGGAAGGCTCTGGAACATTTTAGTAGGACAACAGTGGCTGGCCTTTGAAGATGATATCAGGTTCTGGTTCCTGACACAGTCTGGGATTACTGGCTTGCAATGCAAGGACAGCCTTTGCCACACACTCTGGTCTCTGTGAATTTGGGTGCTTCCAGCACTCTCCCTGCCATAACGGACTGAAACTCTCTAAAGCCATGAGCCAAAATAGACTTAGTCCTCCATGAAATCGTTTCTTTCAGCGTTTGGGATCCTAGGGAAGTAGGTAACACTGCGGTGCAGCTAAGAGGTTGTTTTCTGGCAAGCCCTTTCCACCTCACATGCGTGAGACCATCCTTCTGCCACCGTCTCAAGGCCTGTCACTTCTCTACATGTGCAGTGAGGCCTCTGATTTCTTTTTTCTTCCTAGACAGACTCATTACATTACAACCTATTGCATTATAACTACATCCTCACGATATCATTTAGCACTAATTTGTTCCACTGGAGAGTCTACCCTTAAAAGCAGTAACATTGGGGGTTCATATGTAAGTATATGAAGTTTGAGGCACACAAACAGGTCCACAACAATGATATGAAACCACACGAACTCACACTCTTCCAGGGGTGAGGTGTGTGCAGAAAATTGTTTCTGTTACTTTCCAGAACATTTTGACAACCCCGGGAGAACTGAAGCTGTGTGTTCCCTGTGGCTTAGCAATTTTATTCTCAGGATGAGAAGCTCACAGGCTGGTTAGATTTATGAAATAAAAATACAGGTTTTTTAGGCTAAACTAAAAATTTTAGTATAAATGTGCCCCAAATATTACATGTGGCATATTTATTTAAAAATATTTCATTTTAATCAGGTGACCTATATTTTGTTTGTTTACCCTAGGTACCTGGGGAACACACAGAATATATCTATGACCATGGAAGCATCGTTTGTAACACAAAAACCCTATGAACTGGGAAAATTCACACTTTGACCAAGTCTTGGTGTAAAGACACACCATGGGTTGTTGGGAAGTTAACCATTGTGATATCCTGGATGAATACCCTCTACTTGACACAGAGAGGAAGAAAACAAAGAAAAAAACAAATAAAGAAAAACAGAATAAATTAAACAGGGAGTGATTATGTGGTTGCAGCGCAAAACGACATAAAGGGAAATAACTCATTGTTTAAAATTTGTGGAAATGCCAGAAAACTGTGCAGCAAAACAAAAGGAAGATGAATAAATGTTCAAAGCAGTGATTGCTCCTGGGAGAAAAAGGAGATGCGCTATGTACAAACACATGGGCCTTCAGAAGTGTGGGTCATATTTTATTACTGAAAATATGAATTTAAGTTCTTTTATAATTTTAAAGCACATTCATATATATATACATACATATATATATTTGGAATGTTTGAAAAATAGCTTTATATTTAGGAATAAATCATATCCTGTTTAATGAAAGCTTATTGGATGCCTCCATTGAGTGTATTTCTTATTCATTATTTCTGAACTGTTATATCCCAGACCATTTTCAAGGGTCTGTCCTATTTCTCCACAAACAGTAATCCTGATTTGGCACTTGGCATTGTGTGTCTGCTTGCTCACTTTGTTGTGTGCCCCATCAACCTGCCTGGAATGAAGACAATCCTGACTGGGTGAGCACTCTGCTACTGTCTCGTATCCCCGAGGAAGACCTAGTGTCACACAGAGCATGCTTGATAAATTGGGAATCAGGTCTCAAAGCCTAGGTCTCTTCCTATATACCACCTATAAGATGCTTCCCATTCTAGAGAACACACTCTAGTTCTCAGGCACTCCTTGCTCCTTACATTGAATTTTTGTATCCACGACCATTAAATGTACTAGGCTGTGAAGAAATGACAAAAAAGGCGGCTGAATAGGAAACACTGAAGTGCGTTATACATAATGAGGGTAATTAGTGTTTCGCAGAGATTTTTGTTTCCATTTTGTGCATCTTTGTATATTAATGTAAAATAATATTTTTACTATGGCTGCAATCAAAACACGTGAGATCTTCTGATACAGATAACTCAATTTTTTTCCTGCCCTAGTAGACTGTTTCTAAATCCTCACTTCTTTTAACTTTTAACAAGATTAAGAATCGTGGTACAAGTAACACAGAAATTATAGATGTCTTTCAGTTGTGTTACTAATTCAAATGCTTGCTCTCCCAAATGGAACTTGCAAATTCTTACATTAGTCCAGTTTGTTCTGTTGAATGGAAACACAGATCAGTACTTGCAACCTGTGTCATGCCTGACTTAATTAGGGTTTCGATTGCTGCCATAAAACACCATGACCATAATCACCTTGGCAAGGAAAGAGTTTGTTTTGGCCTACAACTTCTCCACCATGCAGGAAAGCCAGGGCTGGAACCCAGTGGCAGGAACTGATGCAGAGGCCATGGAGGAATGATGCTTAATGGCTCATTTCCTAGGGCTTGTTGAGCCTGTTTCACCTAACATCCAGGACCATCATCGCAGGTGCGGTACTATCCACAGTGCTGGCTCTTTCCACATAAACCATCAGTCAGGCAAATGCACATGCCCATGGGCCCATCTGGGGGAGGCATCTTCTCAAACTGAGCTTCTGTCTTCCTGGATGACCCCAGCTGGTACCCAGTTAAAATAAAACTATGCAGCATAACACAATTTGCCTGCATTGTCTGAACAGCTACTGTATTCTTTGGGCCACTATTGTCATTGGTTCTCTTTAGGACCAATGACAAATATGCATCTTGGTTCCTTATTTTGATTTGTTGATTATAAAGACAAACCAAAATTATTTTAAGCACTTGTATCTTTCCAGCAGGGTGAGCTTTCACAAGGACAGGAACTAAAGGGGAAAGGTGAGTTCTCTGTGTTCAGAAGCTTACAAGGATTGTAGCTGCAGCTCCTAGAGCTTTCTAAAATGCACAGTCTTGCTTGGTTTTCTAGTACTATGATGAGGGTCACAACTAAAGACAACTTTGGGAAGAAAGGATGGATTTGGCTTACAGATAGCAGTCCAGCACAGAAGGAATACGAGGCAAAACGCTGAAGACAAGAACTCAATCAGAGACCATGGAGAAACACTGGCTTGCTCTCCATAGTTTGCTCTGCCTGCTTTCTTATACAAGCCAGGATGACCTTCCCAGAGATGGCACTGCCAAAAATGGGCTGAGCTCTTCCACATTAATCATTAATCAAGAAAATTCTTCATATACTTGCCTATAAGCCAAATTGATGGATTTATTTTCTCAATTGAGGTTCCCTCTTCCCAAAGATATATAGATTTGGTTCAAGATGACAAACCATGACGAGTATAGGCACAGTTTTCCTTATATTAATTATGGAATTCAACTCTTTGGCATAGACAGACTCCCCTCTCAAAAGCCCTGCCTCCCCCTCATCACCTCTCCCAGCATCTTTCTCCACCTCAACTCAGCGTAGTAAACTGTTCACATGACTCTTAAAGCTCCCATCACCTGCCCTCACTCACAACTCCAGAAAAACAGCCCTGAATTAGAATTTGCTAGTTCTATGACCCTAGGACATAGCTGGACTGTAACTTCTAAACCCCTGTATACCCTTGCCACCAGCTTGACATCTCTCTGATGACATGAAAGATTTATTCATTATGTTCTCCCAATACCCAGCCCGGTTCTGTGTGAATATTTCATTTTGGAATTGACTGAAAAAGTACATAAGTAAATTCCAAATACAATCATAAAAAATTAATTCTGAGGAAAAAAAAACGTTGGATCAGATCCTCTGTAACTAGTTATTCCAAATGTATCTGTTATTAAGCAGCTTCTGTGAATATGCACCCTTCAGGGATAACAGCAGCTTTGACAGACTTCTCAGAGGTACATGAAAAAGCTGTGGAATTACACTGTGGTGGGTTGTTTAATCTCTTCCAGAATCACACTGATCCTATCAGTAGATGGACCACTCTTGCCACGGTAACATTCCCTTGAGCACAAAAGCTCAGCACTCTGAAAGCAATCACTCAGGGATGCTATTCTTGCCAACTGCAAATCCTGATTAGCCGGGAACGTGGACCAAAGAGAGAGCCCACGGAACAAGTGATACCTCGTGTTGTGCTTACTGATGAAATGAAAAGACGACCCAACTGTGGATCTGCATTGTAATCATTGCCACAAAGACTGCTACACAATACTTGCTCCAAACAAAAACCAAATATGAACAGTGTGTTCTTTTGGGGGGAATCATGATGTTACAACAGAGTCAGCACGTTCTAATGTCCTTTCACCCTGCTCAAATATTTGGTGCCTCCAACCTGCATAAGAACTTACAACTTCTTAAGATAAACACTGGAAAAGTCTTTAATACTTTGAAACCCAGATACTGCTATGTGTGTAGAATGGCGGACAGATAGGAAGGGTCGCTCTTAATCTACAGCTGCAGCTGCAATGCTGGAGCACTAGAGCAACAGGGAAGGGGATGTGCCCCCAGAGACACCTAGCCATCAGCTAGAGTGATTGCAAGCATTAAGACTGAAATACTTGCTTTTGAACATACTTAGGTTCTCTGCTTTGGAAATGTTCAGATGCATGAGAGGAATAAAGATTATCATGTGATTTATAAAACCCATAACAATGAACTATAAATGTTTGGAAGGAACTAGGATGCTAAATTGCTACCACATGTATTCCTCCTTGCCTGTGTGGGAGTGTCTCAGGTTTCATTTTATTTTTGTCAATTTGGTATATTCTAAAAATGAAATAAACTGAATTAATTACTTCATTCAGCAAACATCTGCTGGTACCTATTACTCTACCTTCTTTTTTGGTGTTTAAAATTATTAAATTCTATTTATTTTTATTCATGTGTGGGAATCAGTTCTCTCCTTTTGCCATGTAGGTCCTGGGTTTGAATTCAGATCATCAGGCCTTAAAGCAAACCCTTACTGCTGAACCATATGACTAGAACACTGGTCTATAACGTCTGAGACCTTCTTTATGGTCAGCACGCCTGCCTTTGCAGACTGGTGTTCTAGTGAGAGAAGTAAGAATAAACAACAAGCATAACAAAGGGCATTAAGGGGTAAAGGATCATTCAATAAAGATAATATCATGGCGAAAGAAAATAAAAATAGATCAGGAAATTGCCTGATAGTTTGAGTAGAGTCTAAATGCCACACAAATCTTAAGCAAAGAATAAATAAAAATTAAAATTGTTCAGTTGTCTATAAAAGGAAATTCTAAATAGTGTCCTTTTAAACCTCTATATTATCTATGCTTCTCTAGAACAATAGAACTGTTGGAATTAATGCATACCTGCATCACACACACACACACACACGCACGCACATGCACACAGAGAGAAAAAGAAAGAGAGAGAGAGGGGGAGAGAGAGAGAGAGAAAGAGAGAGAGAATTTATTAGAGTGTCTTACAGACTGTGATCTGGCTAGTACAACAATGTCGGTCTCCCAGCAGAAATACCAATAATCTGAGAGTTGTTCAATCCAGAAGGCTGGATGTCTTCACTGGTCTTCAATCTGTACTGGAATCCTGAAGACTTAAGTGAAGTGATTCCTCAGCATCATGGTAGATGTACTCACCAGTGAGACTGAGGACAACCAGGCAAAAAGCAAAACCTACTTCTTCCATGTCCTTCTGAAGAGGCTGCCACCAGAAGTGTATCCCTTATTTAGGGTGAGTCTTCTTACCTCAAATGATCCAATCACAAGAATCCTCCACAGATATGATACGTGCATGGTGTTTAGTTGATTTCAGATGTGGTGAAGATGACAACCATGATTAGGCACCAGAGCATCTTTAATTTTTTTTGAGAAACAAAAGCCAGATGGTTAGTTTGATCATTAAGTTAGTACAATGGAGAATTAATGGCTTATCAGAGCAGAAATTTATTTTTGTTGCAAAAAGTACAATGAAAAGAGAAGCAGTAACCCAGCAAGTGGAGAAGCCAGGCTCATGGAGATATTTTGTCCCTGACTGTCAAGGTCATCTTCTATCTTGATATCCAGCAAATGATAAAGTATGGAGAACTAATAGATTTTAGGAGATCTGGGTTAGGTTACTAACTCCCCACATTCAGAGTAGGGGTTCTCAAAGATGTGAGGCATTTGTGTTAAGATTGGAATGGCCCTGGGCAAACAAGGAAAGTTCGTGGCCATTGGTCAGTCAATAGGCCATGGCCATGGTACACATGCCAGGATCAGAAGTCAGTTATGTGAACTGATATAAAATAAAGGGACTTCTCAGTTTCAGGAGGTCCCATTTACTCATTGTTGCTCTTATTGTCTGTGCTACTGGGGTTATACGTAGGAAGTGGTTTCCTGTGCCCATGTGATGCAGTCTACTTGCCACTTTCTCTTCTATCAGGTTCAGTGTGGTCGTAAAGCAAAGGACACTGTCATTAAGACAAAAAGGCAACCTACTGAATGGGAGAAGATCTTCACTAAACCCACATCAGACAAAAGTCTGATCTCCAAAATATATAAAGAACCCAAGAAACTAGACATTAAAATTCTAAATAACCCAATTAAAAAATGAGGTACTGAACTGAACAGAGAATTCTCAACAGAAGAAGTTCAAATGGCCGAAAGATACTTAAGGTCACGTTCAACTTCCTTAGCGATCAGGGAAATGCAAATCAAAACAACTTTGAGATACCATCTTACATCTGTCAGAATGGCTAAAATCAAAAACACAATGATAACTTATGCTGGAGAGGATGTGGAGTAAGGGGAGCACTCATCCATTGCTGGTGGGAATACAAACTTGTGCAACCACTTTGGAAATCAGTGTGGCAGTTTCTCAGGAAATTGGGAATCAACCTACCTCAAGATCAAGCAATACCACTCTTGGGAATATACCCAAGAGATGCCCAATCATACTACAAAAGCATTTGTGCAACTATGTTCATAGCAGCATTATTTGTAATAGCCAGAACCTGGAAACAACCTAGATGCCCCTCAATGGAAGAATGGATAAATAAAGTATGGAACATATACACATTAGAGTACTACTTAGCGGTAAAAAAACAATGACATCTTGAATTTTGCATGCAAATGGATGGAAATAGAAAACACTATCCTTAGTGAGATAACACAAACCCAAAAAAATGATTATGGTATATACTCACTCATTAGTAGACTCTAGCCATAAACAAAGGACATTGAACCTATAGTTTGCTATCCTAGAGAAGCTAAATAATAAAGTGAACCCAAAGAAAAACATATATAGATCCTCCTGGAAATTGGAAAAAGACAAGATCGCCGTGCAAAAGTTGGGAGCATGGGAGTAGAGTTAGGGGTGGAGTGAGGGGAAGGGAGAGGGGGAAAGAGAAGGGAGAAGGGAAGGATTGAGGAAAGCTTGGGGGAGTGGGATGGTTGAGTTGGAGGAAGGGCTGATATGGGAGCAGTGAAGAAGATATCTTAATTAAGGGAGCCATTTTAGAGTTGGCAAGAGACTTGGCTCTGGAGAGGTTCCCAGGTGTCCATGGGGATATCCCCAGCTAAGTCCTTGGGCAGTAGGGGAGAGGGTGCCTGGACTGGCCTTGTCCCATAGTCACACTGATGAATATCTTGAATATCACCATAGAAGACAGAGACCCACATTGGAACACTGAACTGAGCTCCCAAGGTCCAGTTGAAGAACAGAAGGATGGAGAATATGAGCAAGGAAGTCAGGACCACAAGGGGTTGGTCCACCCACTGAGACAGTGTGCCTGACCTAATGGGAGCTTACCAAATCCAGCTGGACTGGGATTGAATGAGCATGTGATCAAACTGGACTCTGAATGTGGCTGACAATGGGGGCTGACTGAGAAGCCAATGATAATGGCACTGGGATTTGCTTCTCCTGCATGTACTGGCTTTTTGGGACCCTCGTCTGTTTGGATTCACACCTTCCTAGGCCTGGATGGAGGTGAGGAGGGCCTTGGACTTCCCACAGGGCAGGGTACCCTGCCCTCTCTTAGGACTGGAGGGGGAGGGAGGAGGATGAGTGGGGGAGTGGGAGGGAAATGGGAGGAGGGGAGGAAGTGGAAATTTTGAATGGTATTATTTATAAAGCAATAAAAATTTAAAAAATAAAATAAAGGGGCTTAAAATTACAAAGCGACTGCTGGAACAGAGGGAATGAAGCCAGACAGGATTGGTAATAGATCATGGGTAACAGGCTACTGGAAGAACTTTGAATTTTAAGTTCAATGAGGGAAGAGAAAATTAGAGAAATTTAAAGAACAGAATGTTATTCATGATTGTAGTGCCGTTTATTAGAACACGCACCATAGTTTAAATAATAAAGCCTCCTGTGAGCATTTAAAAGTATGCACACAGTTGATATCATTTGGCGATGTTATTACCTCACCAAATAGGAGACCTTGTGAGGATTGGTAAAGTGTCTTGCATAGGCTCATGTATTTGAACATCTGCTCCCAGGCTAGTGCTGCCATTTTGGAACATTCTGGAAATCGTTAAGAGGTAACACTTGACCAGAGTAACTTGTGTGTCCCAACTTCAAGGCTTTCTAAGCCAGTTTTACCTCCTTGCTGTTTTCTGCTTGTGAATGAAAATCAATGTAACTGCCTCATCTCCTTAAAGCAATGCAACTGACTTCCTGTGCCATGTCTTCCCTTCTGGTGGAATATGTCCTCTCGAACTGGGAGCTGAAATAAGCCTTTGCAGTTTCTTCTAGAGAGATATTTAGTCACAACAAGAAAAGTGACTGACACACCCTTGTTACTCTTTCTTACAGAGGTAGAAACTGAGGCACACTGAGATTCAGCAACTTGTTCGGATTCAGTAAGCTAAGCGGTGGAGCTCATTCAGACCAAACCACATAAGAGAAGCTGTCGTATTCTTAATCCCTACAGTATTTACTACTGGCCTAACCGTAGGCTTCTGTAGAGCCCTCGGGAGAGGAAGTGATGCGGTTTTGTTTGTCCTGTGTGTGACCCTTCTTGCCTAGCGGCAGCTTCTGCTCTTCCTCAAGAAAAATGCATTCATACGGCCACGCCATTCTCTGTGTTCTCCAGAAGAACAATGGGTAACACAGGAGCCACACTGGATGACCTTGTGATGAGTCAGAAAGGGAAATGTGTGACCAAGTAAGCTCCATCTCACTCCTCCCCAACATCTTCTTGCTGTTTTTTCCTCTTCTTTTATAGTGTCAAGTTCTCCTAGCTGGGCGTTGGTGGCACACACATGCAATCCAAATATTTGGGACATGGAGACAGGATGGTTAGAAGTTCACCGGAATCCTCAATTACACTGAGAGTTTGAGATCTACTTGGAGTACATGAGAACCTCTCTCAACAATCAGTCAACCAATTCCCTTGCTTATTATTATGAAACTCTTGCTTTAATTCCATATAAATTTTGCTCTATTATCATCTTATTAAATATGATTTTTGTAACTTTAAGTCCATGCTATTGTGAAGTATTTAAATAACAAAATCAAAATCTTGGAGAATCGTGCCATCTGCTCTCATATACCATGAATTATAAAACAAAGGTAAGTAATCTCTGGGAATATATTCAGCTGAATTCCATAGTAGGCAGAGTAAACATTAATTATAACTTCTAACCAAGAAATGCTAAAGGCACCGAAGGATAATATGAGCCACAGCTCAGTACCTACGTAAACTTACACAAATGAGACACCCAGGAAAGAGCCACAATCAATACTTTTGACTCAACATAAATGGTGTTTAGCAATGCTAACAGTAAGTACAAAACAGGCAGGAAAAAAATCCACACAGGTAACAGAAAAGAAAACTTACAGACAAGGCTAGGACATGGCAGCCAGAGAAGCTGAGCAGAGGTGACAAAGACAAAACATGAATCTTGAAATGAAGAAGCAGGTCAGAAGCACACTCCTGAGAACTGTGCATGAAATGACTAAGGCGGCCAGATTACAAAGTCCCACAAAATCTCCATCAAGGAATGTGATGTTTTTCATTTGATTTCTGAAAAAAAAAGTTCAGTTGGCAATTTTTATTGACAGATAAAACATGTGTTTGTACATGGAAAACAATCCATGCTTATCACTCATAAGATTCCCTCTTCATAGAAACAGGAGAATCTCTCCTCTGATAAGCTTGAACACTGGGGGATGCTTCTAGCACCTATCTAAAATTTCTAAACCTCCCTCTGAGCATTGAAGGGGGTACTTAATTACCTGAGCACAAATGACACATTGCAGAGATGTAATTAGTGCACTTTCATTGCCTTCATAAATTAAAGGAGGAATGCCTTTGACAACCTGATTAGTGGGCCATGGACTTGGCTCCAGGGTGGACAGCAAATCTGTTAAGCATGCAAATTTATTTATTTTTATCAGTATATAATTACCAGGGAGTGATGGAATTAGGATGCATTCATGGACTTTATAACATTAATTAGCTTCTTGTATGGTGAAATTGCTAGTGGCCATTAGTATTCAAGCAAAAACAAGTTTTAAGCAGGAGTTAATCAATGCAGGCTGGCTTCCTTATTTTAGGCCTTAATTGTGAGAGGAAAAGAAAAATATGTTTATATAAAACCCAAAACTTCTCCAATATGTCAGATGATATACTGAGGTTAGAAATACATGATTATACTTAGATTAACTTAAACCATTAAATTATTATCTGTATGACAGTGATGACAGTGTTTCTACAACTTCCTGCTGTGAGCGCAGTCATAGACACACAGATATAAATAGTTTAGGATTGAACTCCGAGTTTTTAAAATTTGACAGTATGCATATTGTAAAAAGTGTGGTGACACCTAATGTCACTGACACGTGACTCACATTCTGTCTGCTGGCCTTTTTAGTTGCTTTAGCATAAGAATATAGGAAGTAAAACATCCTAAAGGAGGAATGGGAAGGCAGAGAGCAGCTGACTTGGGGACATTTTGGCTGGTTGTGAAGGCACAAGCCTTCCTTGTGCATCTGCAGCAGATGTTCCTGCTGTCCCAGGGCACACCCCTTTTCCTACTTCTGATTTCAGCTACCACTGTGGGGGTCCCCCAGTAGAAACTTAGCCTCACCTTGGCATCTGGCACCTCCAGTCTCTTCCTGGGCTGCCCAGCTTCCTGCCTGAGGTCCTCCCTAGCGCGCTTCTTTTTTAATTCAGGAATAAACAAGACAAAACATGATGTAGCTGAGACCAATTAAGGGCTATTGTCTAATCCCATTTGTTTTGTTAGAGAATGGATGCTGGCAACTATTAGGCATTTCTGGTTTAACAATATGGGCATCAAGAGAGGGTGGCAGAATAAGCGTATTGTGAAATCAGAAAGGGGACTGCTGCAGGGCCAGAAGGAAGCCAGCAAGAGGAGGTGGGGAAACAGGGAGTAGTTTGGGCAAATAAGAACAACATATAATATACAGACGTATGAAAATGTCACAGTGAAACTCATGTCTTTGTATGATAACTAAATACTTGATTGAAAAAATAATACGGGTGTCAATAATCATTTATGGTTAAGTAACAATGCGAGTGAGAGCCATGGGTCCCAGCGTTTTTGTGAACTGAACCAATTGATTCTTAACTAGACTTCAAATGAAGAAACTAAGCAGTGTTTTCCAGTGAAAGCAAAAAAGATCACAGCGAATGAAAAGCTTCACCAGTTTAAAATCCCAGCACCAATACTCAGAATGAAGGTTTCTCCAGAAACACATGGCAGGAGCCAACCAATCGGCCACACATGTGTACAAAGGAGGCCCGCAGAAGCCAACAGCCCGGCCATGCATGTGCACGGAGGAGGCCATCAGCATCCTGGTCTGTACGATACTTAAAGCCAAAGGAAGCCTTGAGTGCTGTGGTTGTCCCTTATCCAAGTGTGGAATGCCCAAACAACACATCCCTCTAAACCCTAGATACATGACACTTACCCTATATCCATGCTTCTCAGGAGGTCCACTGCGCAAGTTAGGTTTAGTAAGAAATTAACAACAGCAACAATGAAATAAATCCATTGTAACCATACACCGTTCTGAAAGTTCTATGTATCCTTTTGCTGAAGACATGGTATTCCCCTGTACTATATTTGTAGAGTGTGGCTGACTAGGTTATTTTATTGCAGTTGAGCATAAAAGTAGGCTATGTGGAGACTAACGAATATGACAAGTTAAACCCTTCAGTGTGCACCTTAAAAGCTACCGAATCTGAAGCTAAAGAAGTGACTCCATGGGTAATAACACTTGTTCTGTAAGCACTAAGTCATGAGTTCACATCCCCATATAAAACCCAGATGTAGCTTCCCATGCTTGCAGCTCCAGTGTTGGGAGATAGGTGCCTCCCAGGAGATGGCTGGCTAGCCAGTCTAGCTGAAGGGAGAAATGATGAAGTTCAGTGGAGGTTAGTGGTGGAGTACCTTAGCTAGCACGCATGAAGCCTTGGATTTAATCCCAGCAATGTACACAAGTGAAGTTTGCATGTAAACATTAGCATCGACAGAAATACATCTAACTGGCAAAGCCTAAAGAAAAACAGAACGCCTATTAATTCCAGTTTAAGCCTGTTTCAGGGACCCTCTTGGCACTGGAGATGTTGTGGTCATGCTAGTAGGAGTATTTTAGAATTCCTGGCCTATTTACTCTTGTTGTTGATCTCCTTTTGCTATGTTTTAATCTTTCTTACATCTTTAGCTTTTTGCATTTGCACACCTGTGACTGAGAGACAGTACCCCCTATTTTGGTGTGAATCAATCACAATTCTAAAAGCATTTGTTTTCTTAACTATATAAAATCCCCTTGAATAAAATTAATAAATGTATTAATAAATCCACTGTAAATAAAAATTTAAAAATAATAAAATTCACAGCTGTTTATCATTCTTCCAAAAAAAAAAAAAAGAATCTTTGTCTTTAGTAAGACTGTGGTGCTTTCTCCAGCTGTGTCACGGTTGATTTCTACATGATCCTCTTACTCTTAGATTGTGCTCAGTGTACTCCTGTGTCATAAATTTTGGGGGTTACACAAGTCTCAGGCCCCTTAATCTTTTAGGGGGATCTCTCAGAAATAAGTGCAGATTCAGACTTATGATCTTAGCACAGTGATTACTGTTTGTTCTGGTTGGCCAGGTTGGTCATCTCTACTATTTTAGTTTCAAAGCCAATTTCTAATGCACTTAGACAAATTGAGATGAGGGGACATTTTATGAAAATATCTGAGCTTTACTCCTTGAAGTTCAAAGTCCTAGAAAACGATATGATGACTTGGATTGTGGGACAACAGACAACATTCATGGGAAAGCTAATTCAATCAAAAAAATGATGTGGAGTTCAGCTAATCAGAAGGTACTAACATTGGCTTCTTAATTTTGACTACTGGTATCGTAGAGATAAACAGGCTAACATTAGGAGAAGATAGAGCAGTGTAAGGAACTATTTTTTTTACAGCTTTTCTATAATAACATTCTAAGATAACCTTAGTGAAAAGAACAAAATAGAGAAACACTACAATAATTCTTTTTGAATGCCTACTTCCCATCAGCACCAGTAATAAAGTCCAAGGGTGAGCCGTGGCCCTTGGCAGTAGACTGTGCCAAATAGTATGGCATGAGTTAGCTCAATTCAAGCAGGCGTTTTCAGACTATTTAAAATGCCTCATCTTTCTTTACATTTTATTCCCCAGAGATCTTTCTTTAACAGTTTTTGAATACAAGGGGAAAGATGAAGGGGTTAGAAAGTCCTTCCTATTCTTTGTCATTCTGATCTCTAAATGAAGGCCCATCTTGGCAATTGGAGAGGGCTTTCAAATACAGGGATTTGTAAGCCTTCCCTCCTCGTGTAGATTCCAAAGGGAAAGTTCATAGAATTGTCAAGTCAGAGTGGTCCCTACATGACTGTAGTTCAGGCTAGAAAAGGTGTTTTAGTCTCCAAATTCAGAGAGAAATTTCTTCCCTTTCCATGATAAATCCATCCATTTCTCCAAATACCGGAAAATGACAATCATTCAAGCATGTAACATTTTGTGCATATTTCATACAGACATACACATATGTGTGAATTTCATTGCCACTCACAGCACTATGAGGTTTTATTGACATTCGGGTGCAGTAGCATCTAGACAGATTATGACAAAGTTAAGCTTGAAAAGCAAGCAGATAGTGTTTAAAAATTTAGCACCTCTTTTAAAAAATGTACTTCCTCAGGGCCAAGACAATGGTAGCTATTTATCCAACATGCCATATATACTGAAGTAGAAATTACTGCTCCAGAAACATTAGAAAAACAAACACATTAGAATCACAAACTTTATGTTTTCCCCCTCTTTAGCTCCTAAAAGCATTTATAGTCTGTGTATGCCTATTCAGCACCATCTCAGCTTTTAGAATATTTATCAGAAGGCAAAAAATACAATGACACAGGAAACCACTTCCTAAATATAACCCCCGTAGCACAAATACTGAGAGCAACAATTAATAAATGGGACCTCTTGAAACTGAGAAGCTTCTGTAAAGCGAAGGACATGGTCAACAAGACGAAACAGCAGCCTACAAAATGGGAAAAGATCTTCCACCAACCCCACTTTGGACAGAGGGCTGATAACAAATAATCCAATAAAAAATGGGGTACAGACTTCTGTGTTCATCTTGGGCTTCCCACAGGGCACGGTAACCTGCCCTCTCTTAAGACTGGAGGGGAAAAGGGGAGGGGGGTGGGGAAGCGGGAGGGAAATGGGAGGAGCGGAGGAGGTGGAAATTTTGAATGGTACTATTTATAATGCAATAATAAAAAATTAAATGTGGAAAAAAAATGGGGTACAGACCTAAATAGAGAACTCTTAACACACAAATCTCAAAGAACTGAAAGACACTTAAGGAAATGTTCGACATTCTTAGCCATCAGAGAAATGCAAATCAAAACAACTCTGAGATTCCATCTTACACCTGTAAGAATGGCCAAGATCAAAAACACTGATGATGGCTTATTCTGGAGAGGATGTGGGGTAAAGGAAACACTCCTTAATTGCTGGTGGGAGTGCAAACTGGTACAGCTGCTTTGGAAATCAGTATGGCAATTTCTCAGAGAATCAGGAAACAACCCACCTCAAGACCCAAAAATAGCACTTTGGTTATATACCCAAAGGATGCCCAATAGTACCACAAGGACATGTGCTCAACTATGTTCATAATAACATTATTTATTACAGCCAGAACCTTGAAACAACCTAAATGCCCCTCGAATGAAGAGTGGATTAAGAAAATATGTTACATTTACATAACAGTACTACACAGTGAAAAAAAATAATGACATCTTGAAATTTGTGGGCAAATGGATGGACCTAGAAAACATCATATTGAGTGAAGTAACCAGGACTCAGAAAGACAAATATCATATGTACTCACTCATAAGTGGATTTTAGACATAAAGCAAGGAAAAACCAGCCTATAAATCACAACCCCAGAGAACCCAGACAACAAAGAGGACCCTAAGAGAGACATACATGAATCTAATCTACATGGGAAATAGAAAAAGACAAGCTCTCCTGAGTAAATTGAGAACATGGGGATCATGGGAGAGGGTAAAAGGGAAGAAGAGAGGAAGGGAGGGGAGCTGATAAAATACATGGTTCAATAAAAACAAGAAAAGATAAAACAACATTAGTCAGCATAGCACTTGTATATGTAGGAAAGCTGAGGTGGGGCAGGGAGGGTGGGGAGGGGAAAGCGCGTGTGAAGTAACTGGATAGCATCCTCTCTTCAGCTGCTCCTTAGACCCTGTTCTATCATGCGTCAGGAGACTCCAGTTTGACAGCTTTTTACGACTATCCATTCCCTTCCTTTGCCTCCATTCTGTGCGCTATTTTCTCTTCTTCCATTTTCCTGGAGACACCCTTCTCTTCCATTGTTTTCTAAAACACATTTTCTGATGCTTATGTTTCTCAGCAAGCTGCTTTGAGACCATAGCTTCCCGCACTCACACCTCACTTCTGCATTCGGGGAGGAGGGTGTCAGGGAAAGAACCTTTATTTGAGGTGAAGGGAAGACGTCTAGGAGCAGTTCTTGGAGGTTGAGTATTGTCTCCAGAGTGGGCCTGAAGCACGCTTGTGGGTCTTCCTACCTGAGAATCATAAGGAACCATGGAGAGATGGCTCAGCGGTTAAGAGCACTGACTGCTCTTCCAGAGTTCCTGAGTTCAATTCCCAGCAACCACATGGTGGCTCACAACCATCTATAATGATATCTGGTGCCCTCTTTCTGGCCTGCAGGCATACATGGAAGGAATGCTGTATACATAATAAACAAATAAATCTTTAAAAATAAAAAAGAAAAGAAAAAGAAATGAAGACAGCAATGTGTCCCACTCAGTCCTATACAGGGCTGCCTGGCCACACTTGACCCTAGTGAACTCCATGTCCTTCAATTTGTGCCTACCAACAATTCAACATGCATTTATTTATAGGACTGTATATCTCCCTTCACTCAGGGAGTGGGTGGAAATCTTGAAGTATACTGTACAAAATCTCACACAGCATCCTGCATTTGCAGGAGCTTTTAACCTAAATCTTTTGGGAATGGAAGGTGTTGAGGAGTTTGAGAAAGTGACTAAGCTATCAGGAAGAAGCAAAATGGGGAGTGGTGGGGCCTGTGGGTTTTGTACTTTTTGCTGGGTCCAAATCTGAGAGCTGTGTTTCTGCCATACACTATACATTGAGATACTGGCTCATATGCTAATATACTGACATCTCCATGCTTTTATTAATTGGCAATTAATTCCAAACGTGAGAAGCGGGCATTCACAAGGAGCCTAATTAAAGACTACATCATTGTCAAAATGTCTAAAAGCCAGAAACACAGCAGGCAGGAGTCACGGCCCACTGAGATTTATTCATGTTCAAATCCTCTGCGCTATGGAAACTTGTCAAGCAGCCTCGAAAATACATTTTACTGGGTTAATATTGGTGGATTTAAGACAATCTTAGTCAAGTCCATGAAAGAGAGAGAGAAAAATTCTTCTTGTTTTGTTTTGTTTTTGAGACGGGGTTTCTCGGTGTGTCCCTGACTGTCCTGGAACTTACTCTGTAGCCAAGCTGGCCTCGAACTCACAGAAATCTGCCTGCCTCTGCCTCCTGAATGCTGGGATCAAGGGCATGCACCACTACTTCCAAGCAAATAAAACCTTTTTAAAGCAAAAACATTTAACATATATGCCTATACTTCAGGCCCAAGCAATGTTGAGGAACTTTTATTCTCATAATTAAAAAGAAGTACAATAATAAATAGATTAATGTTTTCATTATTATATAATAATTTATTAATAAATAATGAACAAATACATTAGATGCTCAAAAGTATATTCTGCCACTCTGGTATAACTTAATTTTTTAAATGCCATAATTTATTGAGAATTTTGGCATTTTTCAGAAGTAAAATTAAATCTCTAGTGTGTTAGTTATATAGGGTAGCCCCCCAAAAATCACTTCTCTATTTTTAACCACTCTGAATTTAAATTTTCCTATTTAAAGTTGACATGGAAGCATGTTGTACTGCATCACGATGCAGGAGTAAAGGAAGTCACTTCGTCCTCTTGTAACGGTTCTTGACTTTTCTCCCTTTTGCCCTTTCCAAGGGACTGGACCCCGCAATCTTCTGCAGGCAGATGCTGGAGATGGTGGGTAGCAGAGCTGCCGGCCACTCCACTTGGATCATTTTTCTAAATGATTGCTCAGAAACTTACCGATTTTGAATAAGGAAAAGGAAGAGGGGCTGTGGTAAAGGGAACAATTTGAAGAACCTGGAGAAAGAAGAAATTCTCTCCATCTCCACAGATAGCTCAGCATGCCAAAGGAGCGGAGGACAGGCCTGTGGATGAGGAAAGCAGGGGTGTTTGCTGCTTCCTGGAAGTATCCAGGAAGGGGGCCATGCTCCCAAAAGGAAAAGCTGCATGTCCCAGGCGACTGCTGAGACACAGGAGTCCTCACTGTAGCCCCCAGCTAAGGTGAAGCCTGGAGGGAGCTGAGTACTCTAGGCCAGAGAAGCTACATGGGTTAGAGATGACATACTTGTCAATGATCAGTGAGTGAGGGCCCTTCACCTTATTTTCTTGGTTCTTTATCTGGCCCAAGGCAGTGGCATGACTCAAAGTTTGGTGGTGAGAAAACCAAAAACTGACTGACCTTAAAGTTTCCTGCAATGCAGAGAGATGAGTATTAAATAAAAGTGAATTGATTTATTTATAATAAAGACAGGAAATACTTATTGTATATGTGAGCATGTGAAATGAAATTTGAAATCAGCTCATAAATAAGCGAGGTTGTGTTATTTCAGTTGTGCAGAAATTGCTCTATGAATAGTACCCATTACTTGTTTCTCAATTGACATTGACAAATGCAAAAAGAACAACAGTGGTAGTTTAAATGTAATTGGCCCTCATTAAGCTCATAGGAAGTGGCACTATTAGGAGGTGTGGCATTGTTGTACGAAGTGTATCGCTGTTAGGGTGGGCTTTGAGGTCTCCTATGCTCATGCTATGCCCACTGCCATAGTTTACTTCCTGCTCTGTGGATCAAGAAGTAGAATTCTCAGCTCCTTCTCCAGCACCACATCTGCCTGCGTACCACCATGCCCCACCATGATGATAATGGATTAAACTTCTAATCTGTAAGCCTACCAAATTAAATGTTTTATTTTATAAGAATTGTGATAGTCATGGTGCCTCTTCACAGCAATAGAGACCCAAAGACAACCATATTAAGAAATAAAGGGCCTCTCAGTTCCCTTGGGCAGACTTCCCCTGCCCAAGGCCACAGGCCAAACCTGCCAGAATTGGAGTAACCCTAACCAAGCAAGTGAAAGACTTATATGACAAAAACTTCCACTCTTTTAAGAAATAAAGTGAAGAAGATATCAGAAGATGGAAAGATCTCCCAAGCTTATGGATCGGTAGAATTAACATAGTAAAAATGGTCATGCTACCAAAAGCAATCTGCACATTCAATGCAGTTCCCATCAAAATTCTAACACAATTCTTTAGAGACCTTGAAAGAACAATACACAATTTCATATACAGAGACAAAATACTACAGATAACTACAATAATCCTGAATGATAAAAGTACTTCTGGAGGTATCAATATCCTTAATTTCAAGCTGTACTACGTAGCTACAGTAATAAAAACCACATGCTGTTAACATAAAACCAGACATGTTGATCAATGGAATCGAATCAAAGACCCAGACAGAAATCCACATACTTATGGACACCTGATTTTTGATAATGAAACCAGAAATATACAATGGAAAAAAGAAAGCATTCTCAACAAATGATGCTGGTCTAACTGAAGGCCTACCTGTACAGAAGAAAGCAAATATATCCATTTCTATTATACCCTGCACAAAATTCAAGTCTAAGTAGATAAAAAGCTTCAATGTAAAACTAGACACTGAATCAGACTGAAGACAAAGTGGGGAATAGCCTTGAACATACTTACACAGGAAACAAATTCCTAAACAGAACACCAATAGCATAGGTACTAAGACCAACAATTATTAAATGGGACCTCAGGAAACTGAAAAGATTCCGTAAGGACACTGTCAACAGGACAAAATGGCAACCTACAAAATTAAAAAAAAAAGATTTTCACACCAACCCCACATTTGACAGAGGGCTAATTTCCAAAATATATAAAGAACTCAAGAAACTAGACATCAAAAAACAAATAATCCACTATAAAATGGGATACCAAATCTAAACACAGAAATCTCAACAGAATGGCAGAGTAAAGAAATGTTCAACATCCTTAGTCATCAGGGAAATGCATCCCTTTAATCTCAGCACTCAGGAGGCAGAGGCAGGCAGATCTCTGTGAGTTTGAGACCAGTCTGGTCTATCAAGTGAGTTCAAGGACAGCCAGAGCTGTTACACAGAGAAAACCTGTCTCAAAAAAAAAAAAAAACCCCAGAAAACAAACAAACAAAAAGACTCTGAGATTCCATCTTACTTCTGTCAGAATGGCTAAGATCAATAACACAAGTGACAGCTCATGACTCATGCTGACAAGGATGTGGAACAAGAGAAACACTCCTCTATTGCTGGTGGAGAAGCAAACTTGAACACCCATTGGAAACCAATATGGAAGTTCCACAGAAAACTGAGAATCAATCTACCTCGAGACCCAGCTATGCTGCTCTCGGGCATATATCAAAAAGATGATCTACCCTACCACAAGGGCACTTATTCAACTATGTTCATAGTAGCTGCTTTCATAGCAGCCAGAAACTGGAAACAGCTTAGATGTCCCTCGACCAAATGAATAAAGAAAATGTAGCATATTTACACAACAGAGTATTACTAAGCTGTTTTTTAAAAAAAAAAAGATAACACCATAATACTTGCAGGCAAATGGATGGGATTAGAAAAAAGTCATCACGAAGGAGACAGCACAGATCTGGAAATATAAGCACTATGTATACTCACTTACAAGTGGATATTAGTTGTTAAGCAAAGGATACTCATTGTACAATCCACAGACCCAGAGAGGCTAAATAATAAGAAGGGCTCGAGGGGGTATGCCTTGATTTCCTTGAGAAGGGAAAATATTTTGTGGGTGTACTGGGGGTTGGTGGGAATGGGAACAGGGGAGACAGGAGGGATCAGGTAGGGGATGGAAGGACAGAGGGTGAGAGTATAGGGAGATAAAAGTGGAATTGGGGGGCATTTGGGGGCAATGTGGAGATCTAGTGCGATGGAAACTTCCTGAAACCTCTAAGGATGACTCTAGTGGGGACTTCTAGTTATGGAGGATGTGGAGCCTGAGCTGGTCATCTTCTGTAAACGGCAAGGCCTCCAGGGGTGGAACTGGGACACAATCTAGACACAAAACCTTTGACCTACACCCTGTCCTGCATAAAAGATGCGCCAGGGCAACGGCAGCTCAGACTGGTGAGAGTGGCTAACCAATGACTGGTCTAACTTGTGGGAGTGGCTAACTGTAGTAATGAGGGGCTCGGGCTGCGTTCCCGGCGCCGGGCCCCTTGTGCCATCCGGCCCCCGGTGTGTACCCGAAATATATTACACGGAAACTGTATTCATTTAAATACTGCCTGGCCCATTATCTCCAGCCCCTTATTGGCTAACTCTCACATATTATTTTAGCCCATCTCCATTAATGTGTATCGCCACTTGAGTTGTGGCTTACCAGCATGAGTCTAACCAGTGTCCATCTTGTGCTGGAGAAGCATGGCGTCTGTCACACTGCCTTCTCTCTCACAGCATTCCCTTCTATCTACTCTGCCCACCTAAGGGCTGTCCTACCAAAAGGCCAAGGCAGTTTTCTTTATTTAACCAATGAGGGCAATATACAAACAGAAGACCCTCCTACACCAGCTAACCAATGACTGGTCTAACTTGTGGGAGTAGCTAACCAATGACTGGTCTAACTTGAGGCTCACACCACCCTCACAAGGAGAAGAGGCCTGTACCAAGCACTACCTGGATGGCCAAGAACTAGAATCTGGTTGGTCCAGAGACCTAGGGTAGAACCAAACTTAACTACCAAAAGGGAGAGAGAGAGAAAGAGAGAGAGAGAGAGAGAGAGAGAGAGGTGGGAAGGAGGGAGGAGCAATGGGAGGGAGGGAAGGAGAGAGGAAGGAAGGAAGGAAGGAAGGAAGGAAGGAAGGAAGGAAGGAAGAAAGGGAGAGAGGGTGAAATGATTCTTAATGACATTTTGCAATACTCATGGATTGGTGCCTAACTCATAGGCAACAAAAAGGATTCCTCCAGCAGTCAATGAGATTAGATGAATAGACCCACAATCACATAGTAGGTGGAGCTCAGAGAACCACAAGGAAGAAGAAGAATTGTAGGAACCAGAGGTAAAGGACACTATGGGAATGTAGTTCACAGAACCCACTAAGCAGGGCTCATAGGGACTCACAGAGACTGGCAATCAAGGAGCCTATGTGAGTCTGTCCTCTCTCTATATAGATGTTTTGTGGCTATTTAGTTTGGGGGTTTTGTGGCACTCCTAACAGTTGGAGTGGGGCATCACAAAAAGGTACAATAAGACCTTTTTAATGCCACATTTGGTTGATATCCCTGGGAGTCTGCTCTTTTTTGAAGGAAAACAGACGAGCAGTGGATCTAGGTGAGAAGGGAGGTGGGGAAGAACTGGGAAGAATAGAGACAGGAGAGACTGATGTTAGAATATATTATATGAGTGAAGAATAAATAAAAAGAAAAAAGAAATAAAGGATAGTCAAATATTTTCCTTATTTCTCACTATAAGACTGTATTCTAAGAGCCAAGTTTGGATATAGTGAACATATTTTCTTTGAGCTTGAGTTTTTCATTCATTCTGGCTATGATAATTAACTGATATCTCGAATCTATTCATTGGAGATATGTTTTAATGTCTTGGAGGAGGGAGAAGAGAGTCAGGACAAAAGAGACTGTATATTTTGGCTTCAAAAGCTTTGACTTTCCTTAGTAGATAATGCAGAACCTTAACAAGGGCTTTCTAAACTCTTTGCTTTTGGCTTTGGGTATTTCCCTCTTGTAAGCAGTGACAATCTTACAAGGGTTAAAAAATAGCTTGGAGTAAGTGACACATTGGAGAGATTTAACACAGAGATCGATTACTAGGGAATTTGGGGCTTGGTTACAACCTTGGATGAGTAAGAGTATTGAGGTATAATACTGAGTGAATATCAGAAATACCTGTAGCTTCTAGGAATAGTTTGTATTTTATCCATTTTCACTGCCTCCCTTGAAAGCACCTTCTACTCTGGCATTTCTTTTAACTTCCCAAGCTGTAGAAGCCCTGAAGGTCTAGGGGCCTGAGGATGTAACTTAGTAGAGTGCTCTGCTAACATTCGTAAAGCCTTAGATTCAACCCCTAGTAACACATAAACTGCATATGTTGGTATATGTCTGGAATTCTAGCACTTGAGGGATGAAGGCAAAAATATCAGAAAATCAAGGCCTTTCTCTGCTGTATAGTGAGTTCCAAGACAACCTGAGACACATGATGCCTTGTCTCAAAAAAAAAAAAAGTCTGGAGATCTGTCTTGGGGTGTATATACCAAGTTACTAAAATAACTGACCTTGCACTTGCATCCAAAAAAAAAAAAAGGCAATTATAGCTTTTTTATCTGAATTCTTCCAATATCTACTTGGTTCTTGGACCCAGGTTCAGAACATTCTTTTGCATGCTTAGAAATGAAAACGTGGACAAAATGATGAAGAAGCAGATAACATTTTTCGGCAGAGTTTATCCCTCTTTCCCAGTTTTCCCCTCCTGAAACCCAGGGACCTTAGGAAGTCCTTGGTTATCTCAAGTCCTTTTAATGCAAGCTCTCACTGTGTGTGAAGGATGATCACAACACTTTGTTTACCTAGCATAGCTTCAGTTTGCTTGTGAAAATTATCCTATTTATCTTTCATTTTCAGTGTCTTTGCTGCTTTCTAAGATGACAATCAAACAATCTGATATGTCCATTGTTACTTCTTTTAATAACAGAGGTGTCTCATAGATTATAAATCAATTGTGTCTATGCTTGTAGATGGATCTTTTCCTCTCTTACAAGCTCAGTAAATTGAGAGAGGTAATCACCAATGACCTATGAATACTTTATTCCACTCAAACTGACAATCAAAATGAGTCATCCCAGGTAAGGATCTATCCTCATGCCTAGTACATAGCGAAATCTCAGCGTCATAAAGGTTCATAACACTGAGGGAAGCTATGTCCTCATGATCCCAGGCAGGATGACGCTATGGCCCAGTCAACAGTATGCCCCATCAGTGAACTTTCTCTGCTCTTCCTACTTTGAAATGGTCTGAAAAATATGCAGATGCTGGGCTTCTAAGATGGTATTTTCATTCCTTTGATATCATTTGCTCTTTTATATGACATCTTATGGGAAATATTTTTCAGTTAAAATTCATACCTATTGGAAATTCATAAACTGAAAATTCAAAAGTAATACAAATTGTATATCAACAACTAAAGAAAACTACCATAAACATTTTACATTTCCTTAGAGTCTTTTATTTCTATGCTAGTCTCCAACAGTGGCAGAAAGGACACCAATTTGACCTAATAGACTAACTATGCACTTTATAATGAAATTTGACCTAATAGACTAACTATGCACTTTATAATGAAATTTGATTGAATTTTTTGTTTGTTTGCTTTTTGAGACAAGGTTTCTCTGTAGCTTTGGAGCCTGTCCTAGAACTAGCTCTTGTAAACCGGGCTGGCCTCGAGCTCACACAGATCTGCCTGCCTCTGCCTCCTGAGTGCTGGGATTAAAGGTGAGCGCCACCACCGCCGGGCTGAAATTTGTTTTAACTTTTATGTATTTAACAATATTTTAATTCAATATTTAGCTTTTTACTTTCAAAAACTTTTAAAAATGCATTCAAACCTACTTGTTATCATTACTGTTCACTTGGGATTTGGGAACCAGTCCTCGAAGAACTTACAAGTTCTTCAGCGAAGGATGTAAGGTAGAGACTGACAGGAGCATGAATGTGAGCAAATGGTAAAGGCAAAGCAAGCATGAACGAGGGGACAGACACTGTGGAGGGTGGAGATTTCTGTCTCCTCACTCGAATGCTCTGTGAGGGTTGAAGATAAGGTTGGAGGCACTGAATGTACAGAGAAGGGGGGCTAAGTGCAGCTTCCAGGCCACATGGGCAGGATTAGACCGTGGACGAGGGTTGGAGTTGAATGACTGAAAATGGCAAGCGGTCATAAGGGTTCAGTTGGCCTCACTGGTGGATGGGGATGCCTTGTATAGGATGGAAAGCATGGAAGAGAGTGATGATTACAGGAAAAGTTCATCCAGGGACATGACATGCTTCCAAACTGCTCTTCTACTTTAGATTCAAGGCCACCCTATGTCTTCCCAGGGCTGGAGCAGTACAAAGGTCATACTCTACTAGTTATAGTTGAGAAAGTGCTGCCAAATGAATCTGGGTGCAGTGTTAATGGTTAATGGTCAGAAGAAATGTCAGGTCAGGTTCTCTTTGTTTTAGCTTATTAAAACTCAGTTTTAAACATGCTTCATTAGTTTTGTTTCATGTGTCAGCAACTCAAGAATGCCCCAGGCACAGCTGGCTATTCAAATACCCAGAATGCTCTGTTGTCTTCCTCCCTTCGTGTCTGCTACACTGTCTCTTCTGCATTGCTCTGTTCTCAAACTCTCTTTTCCTGTTGTCAAAGCTAACTTTCAGCATCAGGTCAACAAGGTCCTCAGAGGTCACAGTATCATGGGAGTAAAAACAAAACAAGGCACCTCTCAGGTGCCCCTATTTCTTAAAATCGGAGTCCTTTGACTGAACAGACTGAATCATGTCTTCAATCCTGGCAGGACACAGTTGCTCTCCTAGGAGTGTTTGTGTTCCCAGAAAGGAGAGGAGATCAAAACTAACTCATGACAAGATGCAATGGCTTTGTTTTCAGAACTGTTACCTGCAGCTACTCTTTTGGAAAGAATTTTGTTTCGGGGCTCATGTTGTAAAGGGAGGTTGTGACATGGCCTTCTCTTCCCTCTGTATGAATGCATAGATTTCTGTTGGTTTCAGTAGAAGACATGAGGCCTCATAATCTAGAGGTGACATAAGTAGTCATATTATGTTTGAAAGGGTAGTGAAACAAAAGAATTCTTGAAAGACAAAATACTTAAAATCAAGTGGGAAAGTTAGGGAGGTAGCTTGAAGAATAAGAGGAGAGAGAGTGGATGACTCTAGGGACTGTGTAGTGAGCACCCAGCAGCTTGTGGGAACTACTGCATCTTATTGGCCTACATTCGATTTTTCATAAATAAAGAATGCAAGTGGGTATTATTAATGAATAATGAGAATACAATATCATTACAAAAGAAATCTAGAAATTATTGTTTTATATGCCAGTGTATCATTCTCAGTGTGCTCTGGGGTTAATTTGGAGGTCAGAAGAAAGTCTGCACTGAATCAATCCATCACAGTGCCTGAGGGAAGCTCTGAAGAAAGAATTTTAAAACCTAAAAATCATCTTTTAGCAGATAGCACTGTACAAATGTCCTGTGGTATGTTTGCCTTTATTTTGGTTAAAATTTTGATCCAATAAATTTCCTTTTTTAAAAAAAGATGAATATTTTAATAGAATGTGCTATGTTGTTTGCTATAACAGCTCAGCACATAGGCTGTTTCCCTTCTTAAAACATGAGATGGAGTATACTCCAAGTTGGAATTATGACTAAAAAAGAGAAGGAAAATTTAAAAATAAACTAATTCACAAATGTAGGGGTTTTTTGTTTGTTTGTTTTTCTCTTTACTCTTTGGGAGTAGTCATTCATAGCTCCCAAATATAGACACAGAGACTTATTATAACATGTAAAAGAGTGATTGTTTTTCCTGCTCGTATGAACAAAAGGTGAAAAGAAAATCAAGAGGTGGCCTGTGAGTCTCAGCCAGATGGCTGCCCATCATACCCATTCTTACTTCCTCGACATTGGTTGGACACAGCCCCAGAGAGGAAGAGAATCTGAGAAGTGTGCCATTATTGTCCAGTTACCTTTGCCCTTTGTTTCTATTTGCAATTGATAGGGTTTGCATGCCCAGAGGGACTTTTAAGTACTCGGCACAGATCTTTTTTTTCCCCCAAAGTAAGTGGATAAAAATGTCCTAACCAATTCGACTGAATAAGGATGGTCATGTGGGATGGAGCCACACCATGGGCACGTGGCAAAAGTCCCTACACCACTGTATTTGCTACTGTGTTACATTTGGTACCAACCCCAAATCCCTTTCAATTTAACAACTTCAAGGTCTTCCATTAAACTCTATGTTCATCCCCTTTGTTTGTCAGACCATCTGTATTCAGAATGTTTTAATCACAAAATTTGTAAATATCTTTTCTAAACTGAACAAACCAGACAAATTAAGGAGAGAAATCTCCAAACCCCACAGAATAAGTTCAAAACCAGAAAGAAAAAAGAGCATTTATTCCTTGGGATTTATAATGATAGGTGAATGGAGGGCATATATTTTTGGAATATTATTGATTCCCACCAGTTTTGTAGACATATAATTTGACCTAGAGTTATTTAAAGAGACTGTGGTAAATCTTGTTCCAAGAATTTTAGGGTTTTTTTCTTTTTTAAACAAATTATGTTTATTTATTTTACATCCCAACAACAGTTTCTCCTCCCTCTTCTCCCATTCTCTACCCCCACCTCTTTTTCAACCCCCATCCCATCCTCTCCTCTTTCTGTTCAGAAAGGGGCAGGCCTTCCATGGGTATCAACAAAGTATGACATAGCAAGTTGCAGTAAGCAACTAAGCATCTCCACCCCTTCTACTAAGGCTGGGCAAGACAACCCAGCATGAGGAATAAGCTCCCAAAATCCAATCAAAGAGTTAGGGACAGCTTCTGTTCCTATTGTTAGGAGTTCCACAAGTAGACCAAGCTGCACAACTGTCACATATATGTAGAGGACCTAGGTCAGACCCAAGCAGGCTCCCAGGTTGTGTGTTCTTATGAGCCCAGGTTAGTTGATTCTGTGGTTTTCCTTGTGATGACCTTGACCCATCTGGCTTGTACAGTCAGTCCTTCCCCCTCTCTAGAGTAGGATTCCTTGAGCTCAGCCCAATGCTTGGCTGTGGGTCTCTGCATCTATTTCTGTCTGTTACTGAATGAAGGTTCTCTGATGACAATTGTGGTAGTCACCAATCTATGAATATAGCAGAACGTCATTAGGCGTCATTACACTGAATCTTTTTTTCTCCAGTCATGTTTGGTCTCTGGTCCATCCAGCTTCTGGGCCCTTACAGTCCAGGCAGTGGTGGGTCTGAGACTGGAGCAATCCTTGGTTGGCCACTACCACAATTTCTGTGCCTCGCTCATCCTAGCACACCCCAGAGTTAGGTCAAATATTGTATGACTGGGTTGGTGTCCCAATCCCTCCACTGGCAGGTTTTCTTGGTCACAGGAGACAGGCAGTTCGAGTTATGTATCCTCTATTGCTAAAAATTTTAGCTTGGGTCATCCTTGTAGATTCCTGGGAGTTTTCTTTGCATCAGGTTTCTACCTGACCCCAAATCCCTACCCCCTTCCCAGTCATCTCTTTCAGTATTCTCCTCCTCCATCCATCCCCACAACCTGATCTCTCATAGTCCCATCCCCACCCCCAGTCCACCCACAAGATCTCATCTCTTTTCCCTTCTGAGGGAGATCCATGAGTGCCCCCTTGGGCCTTCTGTGTTACCCACCCTTTCTGGGTCTGCGACTTACAGTTATAGTTACATATATATAGTTATATATATAGTTACATATAGCTATAGTTACATCTAACATCCACAGTCTAGGTTACCTCACTCAGAATAATTTTCGTTTATTCTTTTCTAGGTCTGTCAATTTGCCTTCAAATTTCATAATGTCATTCTTTTTAATAGCTGAATAATACTCCATTGTGAAAATGTACCACGTTTTTCCATCCATTCTTCACTTAAGGGACTTTTTAGGTTGTTTCCAGTTTCTGGATATTATGAATAAAATTGCTATGAGAATAGTCGAGCAAGAGTCCTTGTAGTATGACTGAACAGCATTTGGGTATATGCCCAAGAGTGGTATAGCTATGTTTTGAGGTAGATTGACCAGTAATTTTCTGAGAAACCTCTGTATTTCCAAAGTGGCTGTACAAGTTTGCACTCCCACCAGCAATGGATGAATGTTCCCCTTGCTCCATAGTCTCACTATCATAAGCTGTCACTTGTACTTTTGATCTAAGTCTTTTTAACAGGTGTAAGGTAGAAGTGTTTTTATTTGCATTTCCCTGATGACTAGGGATGTTGATTATTTCTTTAAATGTTTCTTAGTCATTTGAGAGTCTTCTGTTGAGAATTCTCTGTTTATATATGTACTCCCTTTTTAAATTGGATTATTTGGATTTTGATGTCTAGTTTCTGGAGTTCTTTATATATTTTGGAAATCAGTCCTCTGTTAGTTATGAGGTTGGTGAGGTCTTTTCCCATTCTTTGGGTTGCCATTTTGTCCTATTGATAGTGTCCTTTGCCTTATAGAAGTTTTTCAGTTTCATGAGGTACCATTTATTTTATTATTGACCTATTATTATTTTATTAGTGTCTGTGCTGTTGGTTTTCAATTCAGGAAGTTGTCTACTGCACCAATACATTCAAGGCTCTTTCCCACTTTCTCTTCTATTAGGTTCTGTGTATCTAGATTTATGTTGAGATCTTTGATCCACTTGGATTTGAGTTTTGTGCAGGACTGTAGATACAAATCTATGTTCAGTCTTCTACATGCTGACATTCATTGACCCAGTTGTCTGTTTTTATGCCAATACCATGCAGTTTATTTTTTATTTTGTACTATTGCTTTGTAGTAGAACTTGAAATCAGGGATTGTGATACCTCCAGAAGTTATTTTATTGTACATAATTGTTTTAGCAATCTTGGTTTATTGTTTATTCATATGAAGTTGAGTAATGTTCTTTTAAGGTTGGTAAAAATTGTGATGCAATTTTGATGGGGATTGCATTGAATCTGTATATTGCTTTTGGTAAAATGGTCATTTTTACATAGGTAAATCCTACCAATCCATGAGTATGGCAGATTTTTCCATTTTCTGATATCTTCTACAATTTCTTTCTTCAAAGACCTGAAAATTTTGTCATACAGGTCTTTCTCTTGCTTGGTTAAAGTTACCGCGAGATATTTTATATTATGCATTGCTATTGTGAAGGGTGTTGTTTCCCTGGTTTCTTTCTCAGTCCATTTTTCATTTGTGTGGAAGAGAGATAATAATTTTTTGAGTTAATCTTGTTTTTAACCACCTCACTGTAGGTGTTTATCAGCTATATGAGTTCCCTGAGAGAATTTTGGGGGTCTCCTATGTGTATTATCTGCAAATAGTGATACTTTGACTTCTTTCATTCTAATTTGTATCCCCCTGATTTCCTTTAGTTTTTTATTGCTCTAACTATAACTTCAGATACTATATTGAATAGATACAAAGAGAGTTGACAGCCCACTCTTTCTAAGTACAGTTTAAATATGAAGAAAATGATATAGTTCCTGATCTTCCAGTATTTATATGCTGTATGGCAATATAAATCACCAATCAATTATAATTGGGACTTTTTTGATGGGGAAATGGGTTGAAAAATTTATTGTTTAAGAATAAAATAAAGAAAAATTCTATATACTGGAGACTCAGAACTCTTTCCTACAGAACCAATATTTAAAAAGATAATGAGAGAAGATGATTGAGGAGAGGGTTGAGGATCTGGGAGATAAATAGCACATGATTCTGAGGAGTTATAAAGGGATATATGCTCATATAACTTCTTATAAGGAACCTGGATAGATGAGTAAGGCATACTGAACTCAGTCAACAAGCAAGAAACAATCAGAATAGAGTTACATTATCCAAACATAACAGCAACCTCCACAGCCTGAGGTGGAGACAGAAGCATGTGGAAGTCTAAACACACAGGCTTGGGTGACCATACTATGTGTATCTCCTCACAATTCTGCATTCAGTAACATCGCATTATCTGCTTAAAATGTCCTATGCATGGTGCAAGAATTTATAGCATTTAACTGGTGAACATTGCAAATCGGAGCTTCTCTCTATATTTAACACTATATTACTGGTCAGAGACGAAGGGTGGTGAGCAAAACTAGGCAATGGTGGGGAATGGAGAGCTGATTTTCATTTGCTCAGTTGGTGTGAGAGGTCCTTCTGTTTATGTGTTGCTTTTATTGGTTAATGAATAAAGAACTGCTTTGAGCCTATGGCAGGGAAGAACAGAACTAGGTGGGAAAAGCTAGGCTGTATGCTGGGAGAAAGAAGGGTGGAGCCAGAGAGAAGCTATGGAGCTGCTGGAGACAGACACTGAAAACTTTACCTGGTAAGCCACAGCCATGTGGCAATACACAGATTAATAGAGATGGGTTAAATTAATATGTAAGAGCAAGCCAATAAGAAGCTAAAGCTAATGGGCCAAGCAGTGATTTAATTAATACAGTTTCTGTGTGATTATTTCAGGTCTAAGCTAGCCAGGAGGCCAGGAACCAACAAGAGGCCTCCTTATTATACTCAGCGACTGATTCAGCTCTAAATTTAGTTTCAGCTCTCTGTTCACCTCACATCATTTACTTGAAAAGTAGAATGTAGCCTCATTGTAATTCCTATATTGCCTGAAAACCTTTGTTGAGGTATATAAACTGTAGAAAAAAGTATGTAGTAGAAAGTACAAAGAAAGAACAGAAACTAAAGAAACCATCGAGAGAGTGTATGAATGTCTTTTTCCCAACCCTTACAGGTAGATAAGTCTTAGTTTATGCCAATGCAGTGAATTCATTTTGCTCCCTGTCACCCCCCCATGTATCAATACCTACTAATCATCATAGATGCTAACAATATAATAGGTACTCTTTCTAACCAGTTCACATCATTTCACACTTAAATCTTACAGAGAATAATTCTAAGATCAACTTTCAATGACTGTTAAGGATCAATGATGGGAAATTCAGAATAAGCAGACTCATGGCTTTCTTAGACACTGAAACTCTTTGTTTGAAGTTCCTTTGCTTCCTTGTTTTTACTGCTATTCACATGATAGTGTTTTATCTTTTATTCTTCTACAATATTCTAGCTTTTATTATTCAAATATGCCATTGCCATTTAGAGGTCAAAATACTAGAATTAGTAGAAATCAAACAAGAGAAGCTTTTAAAAGTGTATGATAACACATCATGATGGTTTGAAACAACAGTGATATCCCTTCTAATATCCACAAATAAAAACCAAGGACTGATGTGAAAGGATTGAGTTGGAATGTTGGGAGTAGCGACCAGGTTGTAAAAGCTTCTCTCCCACAAATAGGATTAGATGCCATATTATCTACTTTTGTATACTTATGACTGAAGTACCTAACAGAATGGGCCTAGCGGAGGGAGGATGATCTTGGTTCACAGCTTCAGAGGGCTCAATCTTTCCCCACTTGGCTTCACTTTTCTGGATCTGTTGTGAGAACATCATGGCAACAAAATCATTTGTAGATAGAGACTGTTGACCTCAGGATAGGCAAGTAGTAAGGATAAGTGTTAGGCCTCATGAGGCCTGGGCATGAGGCCCCGTGTAACTTCCTGAGCCTAGCCCAGGTTTGGAGACTTGTCTCTGGCTATAACTTCCACACAGGAACACACCTGACTTTGGCCCGCCTCTGCCCAGCCACCGCTAACGTGGTAGAATATTATTGGCCCTTGTTCCTTGCTCCACCTAGGCCCATCGCAGGCTTCTGACCCCCTACCACAACCTATATAAGTTTCTGCCTAATACAATTAAACGAGATCCTGCTTCAACAGACTCCCTACTCAATGTGTGCATTTCTCCCAGGTGGCTAGTGGAGAGGTCTGAGTCATAGGCACTCACCATCCTGCTCAGCCCCAGGGAAAGTCTGGCATTCACCATCCCAGGAAATTCCTGCAGGTCCTTCTCTGCCCAACCCCCACCCATTCTGTCAGATAACCAGGCAGATAAGGAAGGGAATGGTGACTAGGCATTTCTTTCAAAGGCACACTTCCAGTGGTTGACTCTTCTAATAGGTTTACCCCCTAAGTCTTCAGAACCTCCACAAACAGAATCCTCAACTGGGAGCCAAGCATTCAACATATGAGACAATGGGGGACATTTGCTCTTAAATCATAGCCGACACCTCATGAAAGGGCTCAAGGGAACTAGCAAGTCATTTTTCTCTACTGGTTTAGATGAACTTGGTGTGGAATAATGCTCTTGTACACTGTAAAGATCTGTCACTTGTTAATAAACACTTATTGGCCAGTAGCCATGCAGGAAGTGTAGGTGGGGCAACCCGACTAAGAGAGTTCTGGGAAGAGGAAAGATTCACTTTGCAGTCACCAGCCAGATGCAGAAGAAGCAAGATGAGAATGCCTCACTGAGAAAAGGTACCAAGCCACGTGGCTACATAGACAGAAATTATGAGTTAATTTAAGTTGTAAAAGCTAGATAATAATAAGCCTGACCTAATTGGCCAAGCAATTTATAATTAATATAAGCCTCTGTGTGTTTCTTTGGGACTGAAAGGCTGTGGTCCCAGGTAGAACAGAAACTTTCAACTACAAAGACTGAGATTCTTCGCATCTGGACGATGCAGTTACAAGGAGACATCTTGGAGGTAGCAACTAAGCTCTTAGCAGACACTGAAGTTGCCAGCACCTTGATCCTGAACTTCCAGCTTCAATTGCAACATTGCCTGCTACAACTCCTCCTATGCCACTAACAATGAAAGAACAAGGAAAAACTAAGCCATGGGCCTGGAGAAAATGCTTCCAAGAACTTATACTTACTGCATTCTCTAGCACTTCTATAACAAACAAACAAATAAACAAAAAAGTTCATTCAAACAAGAAAACAAAGGTAGTATCAACAGACCGATGACAAAGTGCTCACTGCTATTAATCACTGGATAAAAATTTGAGCAACAAGATGCAACTATGTTCACGGAAATGATAAAAGTTAATGCTTTTGTGTGAGTTTCCTAGGGCTAAAACAACAAAGCATCATGAATACTGGAGTTTGAACATCAAAATCTTTTTTACGTAGTTCTGGCAGCTGGAAGCATAAGGATAAATATCAGCAGGGTGGGTTCTTTCCGAGGTCTGTGGGGGGTTGCACTAGCTCTTCTTAGTTTTTTCCAGCAAACTTTGGTGTTGATTGAATTATAGATATACAACTCCAATCTCCACCTTTAGGTCCAAAGTCATCTGTCTCTGGAATCAAATTTCCATATTTTGTAAGGGCAAAGTCATGGTAACTTAGAGTCTACCCCAGTATCTTTATCTTCCTAATCATTTCTTCAATGAGCCATTTTTATTTCTGCAAATGGTCACATCCTAAGATATGTGTTAGAACCCCAGCACCTTTTGGGGGTTTACAATTTGCACATAACAAATGCTAAGTGTTCATGACTATGTGGTACAGCCATACTTTTTTTTTTTAGTACTCTTTAGAGGAAGTACAAAACGGACATACAACTTTGGAAAACACTTGAACAATTTTCACAAAACTGAACATTTGCTTGTCTTATGATACAGCAAGTCTATGCCCAGATACTTACTCACAGGTTTGCTGAATAAATACCCATCTGTGAGATCCAACTGTTAAATTTTCATAGATACTGTGGTTTAAAAGAGAAAGAAAAATTCCAATCCACAAAGCATGATTAGTTTGGAATTGTCTGCATCTACACTGAGGGATTCCCATGGCTGCTGGCAGGCCTCCTCTCCTCACACCTAGGACACTACAGAGTGCAGACTGTCTTCCCAGCATGGCAGTGGTTTCTATCCAAAATATGGGATTGGATAATCTGAGAAAGGAAGATGTCACTATTTCTTTCATGAACTACTCTTAGAATTAATATATGCCCACTTCTACTATTAGGAGCAACGTATTCATTCCAGCTCATACTTCAAGGAACATAGACCCATATATCAAGAGGTCTTGAATAACTCGGAGTAATATTTAAAGCTACTATATCATTTTTCTCTTCTATGATGAAGACTATACCCTTAATTGTGAGAGTGCAAACAGCAAATAACAATGTACATTTAAAAATTGATCTCTTTTATTCCAGATAACATTTATATTTAGAACAGAAACAAATGTTATTTGAAAATAAAAATCTTATTATTAGTGGTGTTAATAGTGACACGTATTTTAAACCCAAACTGGAGCTGACCTGTGAGCCAATGAAGATCAGTGAGGGAAAATGTAAGATACAGTACCCATCTGAAAGGTATGTGCATACTAAATCTACAGCTGAAGAGGTACCATGGTTTTGAGTCCCAGTGGCTATAAAGCATGTGGCACTCGGTAGAGCAAAGACTAACATACAATAGGTGTTCATGAGACCTGACAAGGAAGAAGGGTGGCTAAAATTCAGCTTTCACAACTTCAGAATGACCACTGGAAACTAGAGATGTTATCATAATATTCAAATTGCAAACAGAAACTACTACCAAATTCCAAAAGATACACTGTCATTTTGTCATTGTCTCGGCAGGTGTACTACACTGAGAGGTCTGCTTGCATTTGCAAATGAGTAAGAGGTCCTGGCTAGAGAGCCCAGAGTACATGGTTTTCCTATTTAAAGATTATGGTGCTAATAGGACTCCAGAATAGGGAAGCCAATGCTAATTCTATTGCTGTGGGTTTTCACATCAGCAGTACAAGGTAGACTTAAAATAAACCAGCCAGAATTCAATTACCTTTAGAACACACACACACACTATGCTGTTAGCACTAAAAAATAATAATAGCAACAAATTAAACTAATGTAATCAAAACAATTATAGAAGCTGTCAACTAAACAATGACCATATTCACAGAAAGGACAGAAAGCAACCTTGACATTGAGGCCTCTGTAGGCGTCTCACTTCATTAACATAATGAATGTATTGTATTGACAGGCTGAAGGGGTTTTAGGATTGCCAGCTGGAAAGAATAGTGAAGCCAGTAATTTATCAGTTACATATTAAGGGCACTAGTAGTTCTAGGACGTACACACACACACATCAGAAATGGGTGTTTATGGTTTCTGCAATTAGGATACAGGCAAATCTTCCTATTGAAGGAATGAACAATTATTTGAATGGGTTCTTTTTGAGATAACTTATTAAAACCCCTTCTTATAGAATTCTTACATAATAGAAGGTACTGGTTTCAACATTTCTGAATTCTCTGAGATTCTCTGAAAAGATTAGAGAAGAATCATTTCTTTGATGTAAGTTGCTTCATTTTGAAGAGTTGAAATAAGCTAACACACTCAAAAGATTTCTTACAGGCTAAGACCATTGGAGCAGCATAAGAAAACTAAATCCAAGTAAGAAAAACTCAATAATTCAGAACAAAGCACTGCTCTCCTAGAAATTGCCCTTTAGTAACTTTGGCCTCTTGGAAAAGGCCAGCCACGTGCCAACATCTCCTGCACTCAGCAGGAGAACACGGTGGGGCTGGAAGACATGAATAATTTACTAACTGGAGCCTTTGGGAAGAAAAGAGCATTTCAAACAAGAGAATCAGAAGAACAAGAGAAAAAAATCCCAGCAAAACAAAACAAGAAACCCAGATGTGCATAATGCATTTCCTTCCCAACTTGATTTTTATCTCAACTATTTGCACAATTATTTTTTATAAAAATCCCACAAGAATTCAATTTGCTAGACTTTTTTTTTATTATTCAGAACAATAATGGTAAGAGTAGTTGTAAACTTAGGAAGGGACTGAAGGGTTAAATTTCCCAGGAGCAGTTGGCTTTTCAGATGTTCTTCAGTGTGATGTCCCCAATTTGCACATTCTAAGGTATCTGCCACTCCTCCAAAGGGGGTGGAAAAGAGAAGCTTCTTCCTTGCATGTCTATAGGGAGCACTGAACCATTTTCATCCTTTTTTTTTTTTTTTGCAAAATTTCTTCTCCTTTTGAAACACTTCTGCTTGTCAGTACATTGCTCCACACACAAACCTCTGTTTCCAGGAGAGCCTCAGCAGCTCCATTTTAACTAAGGAGGAAAGGAAGGCAGGATCATTAGGGTTGTCAGACCACAGCAGGTTAGAATGCCCGCCATTCTATAAGCACTTTCTCAACAATGGAGCGTGATGCTATGAACAATAGTGATGACAGACCCAGGGCGATGGCACTCAAAAAGTCGTGGTGGGATTGAAAGAGAGAGAAAGTGCTTTGATTTCTGTAAAAATACCTGGTGGTTACTACCAAGAACGACAAACAAAAGTGGGCCAGGGAGGCCTGCGAAGTCTTAATGAGCATTTGCAAACCACTCTAGATGCTCCTCTGAGTTTATGTTGATGTTCCTTAAGAGCTGCAAGAACCGTGATTAATAGGGAATAAAGTTGAATTATATCCAGTTTAGAAAAACAATGCCATTACAATTTGTAATAGCCAGAACCTGGAAACAACCTAGATGCCCCTCAATGGAAGAATGATCAGGGGTAAAAAACAAGGACATCTTGAATTTTGCATGCAAATGGATGGAAATAGAAAACACTATCCTGAGTGAGATAACCCAGACCCAAAAAGGCGAATATGGTATGTACTCACTCATTAGTGGACTCTAGCCATTAACAAAGGACATTGAGCCTATAGTTCACAAGCCTAGAGAAGCCATATAATAAGGTGAACCCAAAGAAAAACATATATAGATCCTCCTGGAAACTGTCGGGTAAAAGTTGGGAGCATGGGGGTGAGAGTGGGAGTAGGGTCGGGGAAGGGGAGAGGGGGAGAGAGAAGGGAGAAGGGAAGGATTGGGGAGAGCTTGGGGAGTGAGAGGGTTGAGATGAAGGAAGGGCTAGGAGCAGGGAAGAAGATATCTTAATTAAGGGAGCCATTTTAGGGTTGGCAAGAGTCTTGGCTCTAGAGGGGTTCCTTGGTGTCCACAGGGATGTCCTCAGCTAGGTCCTTGGGCAGCAGAGGAGAGGGTGCCTGAACTGGCCTTGTCCCATAGTCACACTGATGAATATCTTGACTATCACCATAGAACCTTGGTCCCGCAATGGATGGAGATAGAGGACAGAGACCCACATCAGAGCACTGGACTGAGCTCCCAAGTTCCAGTTGAAGAGCAGAAGGAGGGAGAAGATGAGTAAGGAAGTCAGGACCGCAAGGGGTTGGTCCACCCACTGAGACAGTGTGCCTGATCTAATGGGAGCTCACCAAATCCAGCTGGACTGGGATTGAAAGAGCATGTGATCAAACCAGACTCTCTGAATGTGGCTGACAATGGGGGCTGACTGAGAAGCCATTGATGATGGCACTGGGATTTGCTTCTACTGCATGTACTGGCTTTTTGGGACCCTAGTCTGTTTGGATGCACACCTTCCTAGGCCTGGATGGATGGGGGAGGGCCTTGTACTTCCCACAGGGCAGGGTACCCTGCCCTCTCTTAAGACTGGAGGGGGAGGGAGGGAGGTGAGTGGGTGAGCGGGAGGGGATTGGGAGGAGGGGAGGAAGTGGAAATTTTTGAATGGAAAAAGAAAAAAAAGAAAAAGAAAAACAATGCCATTTATTTGATAAAATTATTATCTGTCTTTTCTGTCAAAGACAAATTTATATTTGGCCAAAGATTAAAGAAAAAGAGGGGAAATAGAAAATGTACCTCACAGGCTATTAAAACATGGTTAATTATATCTAGTCTCCAAGTTGCTAAAGCTGGCACACAAACACAAAGACTTTATACATATATATATATAGAGAAAACAATAAATTTTTAAACTACCAATAAATAAATATATAGATACATGATTATATTCCCCATGAAACTTACACAAAGGAATCAGCCTAGCCCCACAATAGCCTTGTACCTTCAGCATTGTAACAAAACAAATTTCTCCAGCTGTGCTGTCACATGGCTGTAATGTACTCAGGAGTTGGAACTAGGAGGAACAGCAGTTCGAGGCTATCCTCACCTACAGAGTGAATCACAAGCCAGCCTGGACTGCCTGAGTTCTTGACGCAAAGGAAAAAAATCTTCAGTCCAATCCGAACAGTATTCCTGTTCAGGATATGGGAACAATACCGTCCCATATTCCTGCCCAAACCCTGTTTTCAATGACCTCATTTAGTTCATTTGTGCTCCTATGATATCAGACATCACAGAGTATTCTGAGTCCTAGTGTGTGAAGGTCTCTATGGCAGTCATAGAAATATCAGGGAGGGCAAATTGGACACAGTTCCTGACCACAAGGAGCTTACAGTCAGTAAAGTATCAAGCAATCAGCCAACCCCACAGAAAAGGAAAGGAAAGGAAGGAAGGGAGGGAGGGAGGGAGGGAGGGAGGGAGGGAGGGAGGGAGGAAGAAAGGAAGGAAGAAAGGAAACTGTGCATGTGTCCTGAGGGAAATGGCATGTATTGTGAGAAGGAGACCTGTTTTGGGCAAGGTGATCAGGGATGATCCCTCAGTGACACGCGGACTGAAGAATCTCTTAGGACGAAAGAACAGTAGGTAAGCAGAGACGGAAAAAGAACAAGAAGGGGCAGCTGTAAACTGAGTGCTGGTGGCCTTTGCTAGGTGGAGTGAATGACTGGGGTTAATCAAGGATTCATTTCTAGTGTGCATGGAGAAGACATATCCTAGAATATGCAACTGTGTAGACAGGAGTGATCCCGAAGGAAAACTGATGCTGGAGAGAGTGAAGGTGTGGTGGGGTGGGGCTTGGAAGGAGGCAGCTGGGGGCGGCACAATAGCACAGGTGGTGAGATGAAGAGAAGACGCAGGACTGAGTTGGGTAGATGCCACCAAGTAGGACCCAGGTGTGAGCATTGCAGCTTGGACAGAAGGAAGGCGTTTGAATCTGATGGTTTTACTTGTCCCTAGAGTTAGGAGAAGGGGCTATCAGTTGTGATGGGCTGTGAATGTCAGACTGGGAGAGATGTGAAACCACAGAGCCTCCCCGAGCAACACTGAGATGCTGTCATTACAGCTATTCTTTCATCCCCTGGCTAAAGACGTAATGCACAATGAAAAAAATAGGCCTTGATTGAGGGCTCACCGGCAGATTCAGTGTAGAAAATTATGGCATGTCTCTTGCTCACAGCATAAGCTCTAGACCTTTTTCTCTCTTTCACTGCGTTTTAAAGTCCAAGAATTTGGGAAAGAGACATAGGATGATTGTGGCCAAATTTTTGCGTAGGTATGTGGTTTCATTTCAGCATGACACATCTGAGAGTGAAGAACCTCAGTTGAGAAACTGTCTTCGTAAATTGGGCTGTAGGTGTTAGGGCTCTGGCATTTACACCGACCAGTTCTCTGGGGCCTGACAGAATCCACCATCAGCTACAGCTCTCCCTATGCGCATACACTATATCCTTTCACAAAAGGCAAGCCTCTTGTGCCCCCTCACTCTTTCACTTTTAGCTCTTGTCACAGAGGCTGCTTGGGCGGGCCCCTGCTTGGGCGGGCCCCTCCCTCTCCTCAATAAACCTCCCCCACTTGAGTTCTGTTGTAGGGAGTGACTTTCCTTCCCTCCACCACTAAACTACAACAGCAGGCAATCATGCAGTGCATTTTCTTAATCAGTGATTGATGTGGGAAAGACCAGCCCATTGTGCTTGTACTATTCTTAGGCTGATGGTCATGGGGGTTATAAGAAAGCAGGCTGAGAAGGCCATGAGTGAGCAGGCCGGTAAGCATCAGCCCTCCATGGGCTCCAGGCTCCTGCCCTTTTGGAGTTTCTTCCCTGTCTTCCTTCAATGACGAACTGTGATTTAGAGAGAAAGCAACATAAGCCCTTTCCTTCCCAACTGGCTCATGTTCATGGTGTTTCATCAGAGCGATGGAAACCATAAAAAAGGCAGAAGAAATTAAACAAGCATTCTGCACCAAGGAGGGCTGCTGTGGTGCCTTGGGAATGGGACAGAATTGTCAGCAGTGCATTCTCTCTTCTTAGAGGAAGAGCACCAGGAACGTAACTGGGCAAACTGGAAGGCTATGCCAGTGTCCCCTAAACCAGGAGATGGAGAAACTGGGGTAGCAGAGCCTGGTGTTTCCCCAGTACTTGGATTTCTACACAGGGAGCCTGAATGAGACCAGAGCTATAATCAGAGGAGAGGAAAAGAAAAAGAGTGTCTAGGGAGACACCAGGGGTCGATGGTGAAGTGGATGATTGGGGCAAGAAAGCCACTATAGTGTCTTGAAGTCACCAAAACAGTTGCAACCCAAGACAGCCACTCCATGTACTGAGGCATAGACCTTTAACACTGTGTCGTCCTGACATTTCAAGATGTTCTCACTGGGGACAAAAAAGTTTCCTAGGTCTGTGTTGATTGTGGGGGAGGGAGCGCCAATAGTGTTTGCATTTTAAGAAAGCAATGTGATGGCCTTGCTTTTGACGAAGATGTAGAAAGTTCCAGGAAATTGTCACTACCATAAACAGTGGGAAGACTCTATCTGGATGGCACATAAAATGTGTTCATCAAGTTGTCCTTTCAAGGCATTTTATGACCTGGGTCTAAAGAGTAGCAAGTCTTCTTGAGGACTCAGCCCTAGAAAGAGCGTGGAAGGCTCCTTCTTGTGCTGTGATCGCCTAGCATAAGAAGCCTCTCAGCTATTTCTAGTCATACAAAACTTTTTGCAAAATAATTCTCTCTGCTTTAAAAACACATACATCTATGTTTCCCCTTTCTGTCAGTAAAGAATGCTTTCCATGACAAACAGCAGAATACATGACCACAGTATTGATGTATCATACATAATATCTGCCATTAGAAAGACTAGATTGCGATTAATTGTGTAATAAAAATTATAATGTAACTAGATACCCTCCTAAAATCCTTTAGGATTTTAAACCCTAAAACATCTCTGAGTTGTTACCTTCATCGGTTTTATGTGTGTGTGTGTGTGTGTGTGTGTGTGTGTGTGAGAGAGAGAGAGAGAGAGAGAGAGAGAGAGAGAGAGAGAGAGTCAATGGACACAGAGGGGTTGGGTAACAGCTAATCCTGCCTCAGAGATGATGGCAGGATCCATGATGAGAGGATCTTTGACAGAATCTTCAGCAAGCTTCTCTATGCTTGATTCTCTGTGTATGTTCAACTAAGTAGGACACAGTCGAAACCAATTATTATCACCTGTGATAATGAACTTGGCTACAGAAAACGAACTATCATAAACGTAGAGTTTCTACTAACTTGCTGACTCATGCTAATCACTCGACTGATTAATGAAAAAGTATTTATTGCGAGCTTACCAAACCCTGGACACTGAGAATACAGTGACACAGCACGAAGTTCAGTGGATGAGGTGGATATTAGGGGACATATTTATGAGGTCAGATGTGATAGCATCTGACCTTTAATCCCAATGCTTAGGAGGTAGAGACAGGTGGAGCTCTCTGTGAGTTCAAGGTCAGTTTGGAATTTATTTTACAATTATAGTTAAAATGATAGCAGTAGCTTGAAAGAGTACTGTTGATGAATAGAGTAATAACAGGAGTTACTAATTTAGAAGGATTTATACAATGAGACTAGGAAGATGGGCATACATATTGTAGGGTAAACGCCCAAGCCAATGAAAGAAACACTTTAGCATTGAACCCCGAACCTAAGAAACACAGCCTGACTCTGAAACTAGACACACGCTTCGGCCCTGGAACCAGAGCAAGGGAAAGAAACACACCCTGGCCCCAAAACTAGAGCGAAAAAGCTAAAAGGGGCCAGTGAAAAACATACAGTTTGACCTTCAATGGAGGGCCAACTCTGCTCCTGATCAACAGAGCCGGTGAAAGAAACAATTTAGCTCTGAACCAAGAACCAAAGAAACGCACCCTGACTCTGAAAGCAGTCACAGGAACACACTTTTGGTCCTAGAACCAGAGCCTGTGAAAGAAATAGGCTTTAGCGCTGAAACTAGAGCCAAAAGACTAAAGACGAAAGAAAAACAGTTTGACCCTAAAATCAGAGTCAGTTCTGACCCTGACCAACTAAACCAACCAATCCCGGAGCAGAAAAACTAAACAATCCCTAAGCAGAAAATCTCCTCCCTGGCGAAAGTCTGCCTCTAAGAAGCCTTATATAAGCCTTCTGCCTGTTCAGCTGCTGACTGTCTGTCACCACCCTGGCAGAGGTAGGCACTCTCCTCGACTCCTCCTTTCTAAATAAATCTTTTTCCTAAAAGGGTTTTGGGTGGAGATCTTCTTTCAGCAGCACGTCCTTTGCTGGGACATTCCCTTGGGGGGCTGAGAAGGAACAAAACAAAACAAAACAACAACAACAACAACAACAAATTAGAAAAAAACCAGTTACATCTGCTGGGAAACTCCCTTAGGAGTAGAGCAGAAGAAGTAACTTTTCGCCTGAGCCAAAGGAGTTCGCTACATTTCTGTCGGGATTTTCCCTTTAGCAGACAGAAGCAGAAGAAGTGACATCTTGGGCGGCAGCTGAGCAGAACAGAAGAAGTGGATAGCTCTGCTAGAAGGTTCCCTTAGGGGAACAGAGTAGAGCTCAGCCGTATGGGTTCTCTCTGAGAGCAGCAGGATTGCTACATCCTACAGGAAGATCTTCCCCTACTGCGCTACAGCACCTCAGCTTCAGGTATCACCTGACTTCCCAACAACTGAGAATACCTTTCCCTGCACATGTAGCAGCACACACAAACCTTGAGCAACTCATTAATCGCCAGCTAGAGTGACGTTACTACTTAGAAATCAGCAATGTTAAATTCACAGAACTATGAATGGTTTTTGTCAGGGATGAAAACCTGTCTAATTGAGCATTTGGGAGAGCCCAAGTCTTCGCCTTTGAGATACTTCACGCTGCCTTCCTGAAGCGCTCTTCCCACTTTCAGGGCATATGCCATGGTTGACTTTTTTCCTGCCCTGTGCAGTCTAGGCAACAGTGGGGCAGGGAATAGGAGCATGAAAGCAGGGCACTGCAGAGTACTGCCCTCATCTGCAAAGCATGCTCTTGTGCTGACTTCATTCTCCACAGGTGGAAGTCTGGTTCAAAATGCACACACATCAGGATGATAAGTGGTTCCATCCTGTCTGAGGCTGATATCGGTGAAGGAAACGGCATGGCAGGGTCCCCGCTGAGAGCACCCATGAAGGCTGCACCTTCGTCGGAGTCACCAAATGAACAGACAGTGCTTAGTCTTATAGATCCAGATAATCTTGCTGGAAAGAAAGCTAGAGTTTCTCAGACCTGACAGAAAGTTGTCCACCGAGCATTCAAGAACCTGAAACATATAACCAGAAATGTGTTATTCATGAACACCAAGAAAACCAATGGTCCAAATAAAGCATTTTCTAAGTAAGAAGATCTTCTCCGAGTGAAACAAACGTTTCTGGCAACTAAATTTTACCATGGTAATGGAAAATGTGATGAGTGAACCTGTGGAATAGTCTGGAAGATTCCGTAAGTTTCATGCCTCGAAACAATCCATTCTTTTTCCTCCTTCACAATCCTTCTAGACACCTCCATTTCTGAAGGCTTTATGGCCACAGTTCACCCCTCCTCACATTAGTTAGAGGAACTGAGCGGCGTGCAAGCCTGATCATCTAACTGTGCATGGTATCCTGGTCTTAGCATCCTGTTCCCCTTAATGGTCCCAGTCCTCCCATCAGCCCTTAAACATCTGCTAAATGATTAGCCTCTGCCAAGAACTGCAGGTACTGCGACTGAGCACCTGGCCTTCACTCAAGTTCACCACACTAACATCCCAATGGTCTCTAATTTACGTGGCCAGCCTCACTTCTAAGATTTTTGATCACTGATTGCAGGCTGTCCCTTTTTACAGATTCCCCACTCCCTATTGTCCTGGATAGCATTGACTGATCATTGGAACTCCTTTATTCCTCTAGACTGTTCCTTTAACTCCGATTCTTGCTAAGATGGTCTTGCTTTTCTCCTATAGAAACATTTTCCTAGTTAATTGTCTTGTCTACTCTATAGCATAGCCAATGAAGTCAAGGGGCCACGTCAATCTCTTAGACGTCCGTAAAGAGAGGAACCATGCCACTCTCATGCTTCAGTTGCTCCCACTAGAATACTCACAAATCAATACACAAGACAAAAGCGATGCATTGTTAAATAAATCCATGCAATTCTATGCTGTTTGTATCAGACTGTAATAAAATGATTATACATTTTTATTCTTGCCAAGGAACTTGCTCTTCTTCCTAGACCCAATGTCAAAGTACAACTCTCCGGTTGCCCACCACTTTTAAGCTTAAGATAAAAATCTATGAGCATTTAGCTATGTTATTGGCAGAAATGAGTTTATAGACAAGTTCTTGTCCTCATTTGTGGAATTAGAAAGTGTCGTTTCCAGAGAACATTTTGGCAATTGTGTGCTGCTTTCATTGTGGGTTCATTCTGTTCTTTAAACATTAGGTGTTTGTTTGTGTCTTTCCTTCTTCTTCCTGTCACCCATGCCAGCTGACAGTGCCACTGTACTCTCCACTGGCAGAGTGGTGGAGAACCTGATCCCCACTATTCTGACATAAGGAAGAAAACACTAATTAGGGAAGATAAGAATGATCTAGGAAGGTAATGGATGCAAATTAGAAGGCTAGTAATGGCTGCTGTGTCTGAGTCTTCATTAGCTGTTCCCAGTTCTCACTCCTAAAAGGTTTTCCCTCATGCTCCTCAAGAAAAATAAAATGTTTAAGACTGGAAAAAGAGTACATTAGCAAAGCAAGCCACAGTCACTTCCCTGCGGTGTGCAGACATGGTCCTCTCGGCCTTGTTTGAAAGGAGCTTTTCATTGCCTTCAGGGTTTGAGTGTATATGTATATAAATGAATATGTGCACATGAATGTATACACACACATTCACACACACACTTCCCTGTGGCATGCAGACATGGTCCTCTCAACCTTGTTTGAAAACAGCTTTTCATTGCCCTCAGAGTCTGTGTATATGTACATACATATATACATATATATGTACTTGAGTGTATACATACACACACACACACTTCCTTGTGGCATGAAGACATAGTCCTCTAGACATAGTTTGAAAGTAACTTTTCATTGCCTTCAGGGTCAGAGGGTGCATATGTATGTAAATATACATTTCATATATATATATACATGAATGAATATACACTCATATACATACATTCATACATACACACATATATATGAGAAGCTTTGAAATCATTAAATATGTACAAAGATTTCCAACACTATAGTATTCTAAGACAAAAATGATTTTCGATCAATCTTTACTGAAATAATGAACGATTATAAGACCTTAGCAACTGAGAAGCACACATTCGCTTCCTGATCCCACTATTGTGAGCTTGGGTACGGCCTCTTCAGTTCTTTCATTTTGAGTCCCAGCTTGAAGAAAGTCCCTGAGTGGGCCACTCTCATCTCACAGACCAACACAGAAACATCGGAGGCCAAAGTCCTCCTGTGACTTTGTACTGATGCTTCAACAAGGCTGAAGGTCACGTCTCATCTCTTCACATTTTATTGGCCCACACTAGTCAAGTGACTATGTCCAGAACCAAAGGAGGGAGGGTGTAGGCATCTCACAGTTGAGAAAGTAATTAGGAAAAAGAGCACCATCAGCACAATGGCTTGTCCAACATTGCCTTGAATACCATTTTCATTCAGGAGGATTTTTAAATAGATCCAAATTACATAGTTCTTATTTTAGTAAATAATCACATACAATTTCAGATTGCAAACATTAGCTTAATAGCATAGTTTTCATTAAAAGTTTCCTTTGGTGCTATATCATATTTCATTAAATCCAGGAACCATAATTTCTCAATAGTTTGGCCATTTAGATCCCTCCCAATCTTTTGTTCTTTGTAACGATCATTTCTGGTCTTATGAAAACCTTTGTAATTTTTTTCTACTCATAAAATCCTTTCTTTTGACTAGACGCCCAGACGAATAATAACTGGGTCAAAGAGTGTGAATATTTTTAGAGTTCTTAAAATACTTTGACAAATTGCTTTTCAAAGGGTGCTAACAATTTTGACTCATATTTGGAGTGCATAGGAAGGTCCCTTTGCACCAAATTCTTACAAACAGTGGTCTTAGGAATGGAAGGAAATGCCTCTGATAGTTCCTGTCCCAGGTATATTTGACCCTCCTGTCAAAATTCTCTCTCTCTCTCTCTCTTTCTCTCTCTCTCTCTGTTCCTCCCTCCCTCCTTTCTTCCCTCCCTCCTTCCTTCTTTCCTTCCTTTCTCTTTCTTTCTTTGCACCACTCTCTCCTTGTTTGAGTCTTTGTCCCATTAACTCCAGTAGCCCCACTGAGGGCAAGGATTCTGTGTGTCTAGTAGCTAAACCCTCCACACACTGTATGTACCTGTTCAATAAATGCTGGCGGAGTGAATCACTATGGAATGAGCAAACAGAAGGGAGTTACTGCTGACTTTTTTCCCTTGGACACTACAAGCTGAGTTGTAGTGTTTCTCCATTTCTATCACAGCAGTGTGATCTCTTTCTTCTTGGTTGAGCATTCTTACCCTTGAAGCTCACTTGGCTGTCAGGACCCAGTGCCTCTTACCAATGTGGATCAACTCCTTAGGTTGAGGATGTTGCTCACTGGTGCAGAAGCTCTCATTAACCCCCATTGCAATATCTCAATTACTTCGGCATATTTTAAATTTTTATGTCACATTCATCTTTCAATCTGCTGTAACTTTTCCTTCCATTGCTTCCTCATTTAATTTTTTCCCTAAAAGCTTAATAAGTAAGTCATCTATTTATTCAAATGTCTTGTAATCTTTCATTTTATGTTTGGTCTTTTGATCTATTCATAATTTTCCAGGTTGTGGGGAGTGGGATGAAATTGTGACCTGGTTATTTTTCCTACATGGTTGATAAATTCCTTCCCTTTAGACATGGCAGAACCATCTTAAGGGATATAGAATGTATCTGCTGTCTAACACACAGAAGTAAATGAATGGTGTGCTTTTGTGTCTTATACTATTTAACTTGTTAATGTTTCTTATATAATTAAGGGATAAGTCAACATGGATGGATTAGCATTTATTCTCTGTGATCACTGGACTGTGGCCCTGACCTACATCCACAGTCTGTAATAATTTTCCTGCCAAGCACAAGAAGAACTGGACAGACAAACACAAATCTATCCCAACAGAGATAGATCCCAAGCATACCCTATAAAGTGCCCACACCTTAATGAATCAGGAGTGCCCGCTCCATGTCTGGAGGAAACAGCTCAGCATTACATAATCTAAGTCACTGTAATGTTAACTGTGAGGTCAAGACCAGACACTCTGTACTACTGTGACTGGAATTTAACATGCAGCAACTGGTGATTGTCAGTGAACATTTCTTCCACCAGCCACTCAGGAGTCATTACCAGTTCCACCCTTCAAGGATAACTTCACCTAGAGAGAAAAGGTAGGGAAGTCTGGGAGCAAATGGCTGCTCCAGAGACACTGTAAAAGGTACTTCAAGGCCAATGAGTCAATTTAGGGACTCTGAAAGAATGACAAGGATATAATTGCCCCTTGGAAGACTATACATTCTTCTGTTAGCATAATACTATGCGCACTAAAGGGTAAACAATATAATATTGTGCAGTTAAATGTTTAAAAGGGTGGATCTCATGTTAAGTACTCTTATGAAAATATTTAGACTCTACTGAGAGAACTAAGCTATCAGACACAAAGATCAATGCTATCTGGCAAATAACAAGATGTCTAGAACAGCCCAGGTCTAACCCAGAGCCCCTCGCCAGGAGTGAAGAGGAGCCATGGATCAGGTGAGCTCAGGTGAAGCTCTGAAGCATGTGACACAGAGTTGTAGTTGGCACAACACTTGGGTTTCATCGCTAGTAAAGCCATTTGAGGTTGACAAGTGTAGACACATAAGGCTGTCTAGAAAGACTTGCCTAGAGCACTCAACACATATTTGGTACAATGCAGGAGATACGAGTACCCTCTCATGTCAATTATATTCTCAGGGAGAAATCTCATCACAAAGTAAGGGCAAAACAGGAAGGAACCAGTCAAGGTGACAAGGCAGTGTTGGTGTGGTGTAGGATTCCTTCTGTATTTCTGTTGCTTTCATTTGGTAAATAAAGAGACTGCCTTGGCCTTTTGATAGGGCAGCCCTTAGGTGGGCAGAGTAGACAGAATGGAAGGCTGTGAGAGAGAAGGCAGTGTGGGAGACGCCATGCTTCTCTGGCCCAAGATGGACACTGGTTAGACTCATGCCGGTAAGCCATAACTCAAGTGGTGATACACATTAATGGAGATTGGCTAAAATAATATGTGAGAGTTAGCCAATCAGGGGCTGGAGATAATGGGCCAGGCAGTGTTTAAATGAATACAGTTTCCGTGTAATTACTTCGGGTACACAGCAGGAGCTGGGCGGCCGGGACCAAAAGCAGGCCCGCACCCCTCACTACATTGGTGTTATGGGAGCTCAGGGGCAAATATTCTTTCCTGTGTTTCTTCAGGTAGACTTAGTCTTGGTCAATGTTAGCACAGGCTGTGTGCTTGCTCAACCTTTCAAAACCAATAGGCATTTCAACCTTATCGCTTCCTACTTTAAAGGAATGACCACATTCCCAATGTCATTAAATAAAAACAGAATGAAGAATTCTGTCCAAGTTTCTTCTGTTTCCCATCTGTGAAGGGCAGAGTAATGGACACTTAAAGATGCTCCATGTCTTGAGTTCTAGGTGTATGATGATGTGAAGGGAGACTACAGATAGATTGCACATGGTCTTTAATTAGTTGACATCACCCAGGTATGTCCAGCATAATCATGGGGCCTTTTAGTTTGGGAAAAGAAAGCAGAACAATTAGTGTCAGCAGAGGTGATGAGAGACTTGCCCGGACGTCAATGACTTTGAAGAAGGAGAAAGAGACCCAGGGCCTAAGAATACAGTATCTTCTAGAAATTTGGAAAAAAAAAAAACTAAGTAGATCCTCCCCACAGTCCCTGCCAGCATCTTCATTTTAGCTTATCAAGACTGACAGGCTTTGAACCCACAGAACTAGAGGAAATGAGTTTGCCTTGCTTGAAGCCACTGAATTTATAGTCGTACGGTTTTGCAGACACGGGGAATAGATAATTTTTTTCTTTTGTGTCATGTTTCTAACCCTAAGATCTGTTCCTAATTCTGAGGAATGCCATTTGCCTCATTTCCAAGGTGAGCTCTGAAACTGCTGACACTATTTTATTGACTATTTTCTCTTTTTTCTATAGGTGTCAAGATAGTCATGCTGCTCCTGTTTCTATCTCGAGGAGCTCTATTTCCTTGTCTTTTAAAGTTACAAAGGAACCTTGATAAAATAAATACAAAAATCCTCATGAATTTATCCTTCCTTGCGCTATTAAGTTTTCTTGAATTCTTGTCAGGAGAAAGGAGGGGGGAGAGAGAGAGAACAAACATGAGTAAAACTGTATGTAACACAGCAGGAATAAGAAGATGGGTCACTTCCTGCGTGAAGGAGACCTTGGTCATTTCAGTTCAGTTATTAAATTTGGAAACAAAAAGGCTGCATGCTTATGGTATTTGAGCTCAAATAGTAGCTGAATCATCTGTTTATTTTCACTGTTAACAACTTACCTGCAGTGACCTGTACTATGTACATGAATGGAATGGAGGGAAACTGGCTGCTCCATTTGTAGGATTTTATCACTGTATGTTCAGTAGCAATCTTTTACTGGTGCCAGATTTTCCTGGCCCCCACACTCAGTTTTGCAACCCAATTTGAGGTCATAACTCAGAGTTTGAGAAGCTGGTGTCTAAACCCTGTTTACATTTTCCCTTACTCTTATAAAGAAAACAGAAACTCTGTCATATTTTAGCATTTTATGAACTAATGAAACCTATTTGTGAAACCAGATCAATCTTCCATTTGTCTTTCAATATCCTTTGCCTCTTCTTTCCGTCCATTGTAAATTTGTTGCTATCACTGAACTAGTAAGCAGCGATTGTCAGATTCATCTGTATCATTTGCTGCCCAAGGCCATCAACATTATGCTGCCCTAGAGGACCAGAACATGGAATCCTTGAGACTTCTATCTAATGGTAGCCTGTAAGGAAGGCCAGTGAGTCACCTTATAGATAAACAAATCTGATCAATAACGATTTTGCTGGTGAACTAAAGACATCTTCTATCACCAAAGAAGAGATCATTTGATTAATTAAATGAGAAAATTAATACATGCAAATTCAATCTCACTATTATTAATGCATTAAAATAGTATATATTCTCTGTCAAAGAAACAATGCTTACAGAATTATATCAAGTTAAGAAACAAGTAGTACAGGGGCCCTAAGAGAAAACTTTCTGAGGAGTAGACACAAGGTATGATCCAATTATACAGACTTTGATGTGTATACCAACATACCAAACCAGTTCATTTCATAGCATCCTCTTGACAGAAGGGTGCCGTATTGCATATCTACTTCAGAAAGGAGTCCACAGTACTAAGATTTCTTTCCCTGAAGCCTTAGCCCTCACACAGAGACACTAGATCTCAATTAAGGCTTCATTAGTTGATCATTAGAGCTCAAGTTAGAGAGGCACGAATCAGCAAGGTGACCTAACACATTAGTAAGCCATTTACTCTGATATTTACGGGCCATCTGTTTGCATAGAGGGGCCATGAATGAGTGACTGTCACAGTGCTGTGATGACACAAGCTAAGGAGGGGACATTTATTTTGGCTCATGGCGTCAGTGGTGTCATCCGACTAACACTAGAATGTATAGTCCATCAGAGCATGTCCCATCAGGGCATCTAGAAACACAAGGGAGGGAGGTTGGCACCTTAGGAGGCACAGGCGAGGATGTGCTCCAGAGCCTATTTCCTCCACCTGATCACCATCTTCAACATTTTAGGGCTCACCAATAAGGTCATCCACCAAGGGATTAACTCACGGATTAGCACAGAGCCCCCATGATCCAATTGCTTCCTGAAATCCTGTCAACTGACAACCCCCGAACACATAGACCTATAAGGAATGTTCAACCCATAGCATGCCCCATGAGGCGTTAGTGATGGTTAATCCTTCTTGACAATTGGACTGAATCTGGAATCAAAAATAAAGTAAGCTGCTGGAGGATTTTGTTTTTTGCTTTTCTAATCAGAGTATTTGAAGTGGGAAGGTCCACCCTCAATATGAGCTATACTATCCGCTGACGGGAGATCCGAGATGAAAGCTTCGCTTTATGTCTGCTTGCCTTGGCTCTCTCTGGAAAACTCACCTGCTTTGTTTCTGCTGCTGCAGACCTTCCCTGGAAGCAGAATTGAGCTTTCTTGGGCTTCCAATGTAGATTGCAGACCAGAGGACTGCAAAAACTCCCAGCTCTTTAGAACTTGGTGGGGACTCCTGAAGTGCCAAGTTAGCAGGGATGAGTAGTTATGGGATCCTCAACCTTTCTAGTCAGATTGGATTGCCCAGATTCAGTCATGCAACACAATCTAGCAAATGTCCTTTCGCTATATATTCATCTGTCAGTCTTCTTCCTCTAGAGAAGCCCAACTAATACTATATTGGTGATACAAGTCAATTAAGACCCCTGGGATATAGCATGGATTTGACATTTCCCTTAACATTAAGGAGCTTAGATTCTTACACTTTTTATGGGAGAATTTTTAATTCTCATATATTCTGAGCTGTGTATACGCTAGTACCTGTATTTTTTCCTCTCATAGCAGGCCAAATTCTCTCCTCTGCTATCTAAACCCACAGACAACATGGCAGGCAGTAAGCACCACGTCACACGCCACAAACTCACTGGGAATCTCTAATTGTTATTCTACTTGAAAAGCTTGCATCTTGACTCTTCCGCAAAAAAGCAGAATGGTCTGCTTCTTGCTGGAGAGTCTGTGCTTATTTTTGAGAAAGTGCTTCAAAATAAGTTTGCCTTCCATGTGGCTCCTTTTCCTAGCCCCAAGGGTAGATCTCAATCCTGAGAGTCCAGCAGAGAGGGAACAGCATTCTATCATTCTCTGGTGATTGATCTGGGAAATTGATACAGAAAAAAGGCCCCCCGTTGGCTGTGAACCAAAAAGTTTCTTGTGTGGTGTTGACATGATAGACATGCTTTCTCCAGTTTCCAAGAAAAGCCAGTCAGTCAGAGCAACATGGCCATTGAATTATAACACAAAGCCTGCTTTCCTTCATGGCATAGGCTTTTTTTTTCCTAAGTGGATTTATGATGATCCCAGACACTCAGCTGACATCAGAGGATAAAAGAAACAGAATCTGAAGATCAGCACTGACTAGGGGATAGCTCTATTTTTAGACATGAACACCCCAAATTGATGTCTCCTTATCAGCAGCTCATCAGCAAGCTGAAGTGATACATTACAAAACCATCCACATTCCAGGCTTCACTCTGCTCATCAGTGAAATCAGCCACCCAAGGCATCTGCCTGTGTTTATTGCTTTACATAGGAACGCTCTTTGCATAGGAATGTCAGAACACTTACCACTGTTTTCCATTATAAGGAGGCATTTCCCTTTGTAGGAAATTTTCCTTCTGGTGCTTACAGGCAAGGCATTTCCCCACTGGGAACTCTAGTCAGCTTCATGCATACGCAGCTCTCTTAGCTTTTGGATATTTCCAGCTGTTCTGCATCTGCACAGGAGACTCACGTTAAGCATTATGGGAGGTGAGTGCATGGCGGTGCTCATGTTATGCTAAGTCCTAGCCACAAATATGAAGGAAGCCACCACTAAATCATTAGTGTGATTTAAACTTTTTAAAATTCATTTATTTTTTAATTTCTCTTTTATTCTTGATAATATCTTCTTATATAGTTGCATTGAAATTGACTAATATTTAAAACCTAAAATTATTTAATGAATACAACTGGATGAACCTGAGCATGTACACTTACAGTTATCCCAGTTGAAGTAATAAATTGGTCCATTACTACCTATAATACACTTGTATTCCTTTGCTGTCTTCTGCTCTTCTTCCTCCTCTTTCTTTGTGATAAAAATATAATGCAGTATTTATCCTCTTTAGCAAATGCTTGCATGTATAGCACCATATTGTCAGCTACTAGTACCATGCTGTACAGCACATCTCTAGAACTTACTCATTTGTTTAATAATAGTTTTATGACCACTGGACACTATTTCCTCCTTCCCACCCTACCTCCTATTCCTGGGCAACAACAATTCTACTTTCTGCTCCTGAATTGTTTTATGAGGTGTTATAGACAATTTACAATGTCTATATAATATAAACCATATAAAAACAATATGAGCTGAATTGTTTCAGGTTCTTTAGATAGGTGGTGTGATCTAATCAGTTCACAGTAGTTAGGATTTTTTTTTTAATTCAGCAAGTATTGGCAAGAATGTACAGAAACTGTAATCCTGTACTATTTTAATGACAAAGAAAAATGGTATATCAGTCATGGAATACAGTACAGAGAGTTCAGAAATGCTAAAAACACAATTGCCATGTGATTCTACTCCAGACTAATTGAAACACGTGCCTTGAAAATTCTGTACTCCTGCGTTCATACCAACACCATTCAGAATTGTTAAGTAGAACAACTCATATTTGTTACTTTTTCTCACCATTATGACAAGTGACCTGACAAGAGCAACTTAAAGGAAGAAGCGTTTATTTAGACTTGCAGTTGAAGAAGCTGTGGAGTTCAGCATGACAGAGAAGTTAGAGCAGTGTGTGTGTGCGTGTGTGTGTGTGTTCAACAGGGGACCTGTCACATTGTGGCCACAGCCAGAAAGTGAAGAACTGGGCAAGAAGTAGAGAAAAGCTCTGAAAGCTCAAGGGCTTTTCCAGTGACCACTTCTATAATGGCTCTACGGTCTTCCATATAGGACTATAAGCCTTTTCAGTGATCCACTTCTATAATGGCTCTACCGTCTTCCATATAGGACTATAAGTTTTTCCAGTGACCACTTCTATAATGGCTCTACAGTCTTCCATATAGGACTTTAAGCTTTTCCAGTGACCACTTCTATAATGGCTCTACGGTCTTCCATATAGGACTTTAAGCTTTTCCAGTGACCACTTCTATAATGGTTCTATGGTCTTCCATATAGGACTATAAGCTTTTCCAGTGACCACTTCTATAATGGCTCTATGGTCTTTCATATAGGACTATAAACTGGGGACCAAGTGTTCAAATGTATGAGCCTAAGAGCAACATCCCAAATTCAAACAAGTCCAAGAATCTATTGATGAATAAACAGATTAAAAATGAGAACACATCAGATGGAGGGAGGAACATAAATAAAGGAGTCCCACACTATCTCCAAATAGGGTATATTAAAGTTTTTTTCTCTATTTAAAGGGAAAGTCACAGAACATAAGGAAGAAATAGAAGTGGGGTCTGACATCCAGGTGTAGCCACAGGAAGAAGAGAGGCAAGCGGGCAGGAGTGCAGCTTTTTGGTACCATAGCCCATACCCCAACCTGGTCCAGCCTCTCAAAGGCCATTGGCTGAAGGAGATTCCCCTTCACCTCCCCCTTTTGTCTATATAAGAGAGCTCCAAACCCAATACAAAATTATAAACAATAAGAAAAGATATCAAGTATAAAAATTAGAATTACAGCCAGCATAAATAATATTAAGCAAGTAACATATGTAAACAATGTACAAGTATCTTGATCAAAGGTAGAAATGCATAATGAAATATGTTAACTATATCCTAAAATTGTATCAATATATAAAATGTCTTAAACAGAGGTAGAAACATGCATGCATACAATCTGACAAAATAACTTTGCATAGATGTACAAATATTATAAACAGAAATAGGAGCATATTCAATATAACAAATATAATTTGAATTTCTATCAATATACAATAATCTATAAATCTATACCAATGTAAATTGTCTATAAAAGTCCACAAGTATTCACCCTATTTCTCACTATTGTTTTCATTATTAGCGTGAGTAAGCTCACACTAATCTACCTATTGTCCATTTAATTTTCCCTATTTTTCCCAAAGAGATCTCTGAGCCTACATAATTTCCACCGCAATCCCCAACCCTATCCCAGTAATAATCAACCCCTAAATGATGTTCTTATCCCTAAGGACAAACTGTAGGGAGAAGGGCCATGGCTTCTAAAATTACTTCCAGCTGTTGTGTGGGCGATGTTCTTTCTATGGCATCCTGTAAAGCTAAAATGATGGTTAAGTTTGAAGATTGCTGTCTGGTATAATTGCAAATGGACTCTGAGTAGTTGATAGGGTTTTTTTTTTCTGAAGTTAGTATTTGGAGTTCTGGCCAGAATTTTGTAAGAAACTTAAACAATATTCATATAGACATATATTCAACAAAAGATACGACACAGACAAAATAGGTATGGAGAAAATAAAATTTTTCCTAAAATCTTTCTTTGTTCTGTCCCATACCAGTGACTTCTTACATGAGAGAGAAACTCTGAATTTATATATATATAAAACTTCTACCCTCAGATGACCTGCCCTCATAAGTCATATTCCTTTTTCGTAGGTGATCCTTTCTGAATAGTTATTTTTTCCTCTTTAGGCATTCAAATGTCCATAGTCTCTTGACTTTTTGAAGACTAGTATTTTTCTGCAAAGATAAGAGTAGAATCCCACCCCAAAACTATATGAGGTTTCCTTACCACCTGTATGGTTGTCACCTCTGTGGATGAGCTGTCATTTCTCTTTCTCAGGAGGTTTCTCCTTTTCAAATAGAATCTTTAATAATTTTGGTGGTATCCATAGCTTTTCTTCCCCTGTGGAAAAAAGAGCAAAACCCCTTCCCCAAAGTAGCACATCTCCTAGTTTCCATTCTGAGGTTAATACATCCTTGAAATACACCAGCCGATTTAATTCAGAAGTTTTTCCTATTATCCAATGTCTCTCTGCTGCCATTACCCCTTTCTCTTTAGCATTAAGAAAATTCAAGGTTGAGTTCCAGCAGATCAAGCAGAAGGGTAAGTGTGCCATCCGCCCAGCCGCCCAGATGCCCCGGAAAGGAAGGACAGGTGAACTCCAATACCCTAAACTTTCTGGCCACTCAGCGGGGCTTGTCCCTGGCTACTGGCTTTCTTACTTATCCCACCCCAGCTTGCCCCCAAGCACCCTTTTCCATCTGTGGGGTCCCAGGATCTCCCAACTCAGCCTGCTTCAGGGCTGAGGCTCTGGGGACAAAGTGGTGTGTGCGATGCTGCAGGGGTTTCTTTGTTCCATGGAGTCGCCATATACCAAACCTGCTGCCCTTTGGTCTGCGAGGTCCTTAGCCAACAAGTGGCCCTGATCCAGTACCAGCAGATCCATCCAGAGGGGGTCCTTAGATCTACCACCACAGCCAACTTCAGGGAGGGGGGATCTGAGAGCAAACTCCAGTGCTGAGGGGACCCAAGAGAGGACAGAACAAGAAAAATCCCCAAGTACACAGCCACAACAAAATTCGGAGCAAGGTGCCCAGGCTTCCCTGACTGCAATCAAAGGAAGAGATGGGCAGACGCCAATGCAAAAACTCCTCCAACAACCTGAAAAGCGACATGATAACACCAGGATCCAGCGAATATGCAACAGGAAGACCTGAACAACCCAATCCAGAAGAAGTAGAAGAAATTGACTTTAAACATAACAATATGAAAGTGATAGAGACCATTAAAGAGGATGTGAAAAACTCCTTTAAAGAAATGGAGGAGAAGACTACCAAAAAGTTAAGAGAAATGAATAAATCCCTCAAAGATACCATAGAAATCCAAGAAAATCCAATCAAACAGGTAATGGAAACAGTTCAAGACTTGAAAACTGAAATGGAGGCAATGAAAGAAACACAAACAGAGGGAAGGCTGGAGATAGGAAATCTGGGCAAATGAACAGGAACTACAGAGACAAGTATAACCAACAGAATACAAGAGATAGAAGAAAGAATCTCAGACGCTGAAGATACGATAGAGAAAATAAACTCATTGATCAAAGAAACAACAAATCAAACAAATTCTCATCACAAAACATCCAGGAAATCTGGGACACCATGAAAAGACCAAACTTAAGAATAATAGGGGTAGAAGAAGGAGAAGAAATACAGCTCAAAGGCCCAGAAAATATATTCAAAAAAATGATAGAAGAAAACTTTCCCAAGCTAAAGATGGATATGCCTATGAGGGTACAAGAAGCATACAAAACACCAAATAGACAGGATCAAAAAAAAAAACCCATCTCCTTGCCATATAAAAATCAAAACACAAAACATACATAATAAAGAAAGACTATTAAGAGCTGCAAAGGAAAAAGGTCAAGTAACATATAAAGGTAAACCTATCAGAATTACACCTGACTTCTCTATGGAAGCCATGAAAGCCAGAAGGTCTTGGATAGATGTGCTGCATACACTAAAAGACCATGGATGCAAGCCCAGACTACTATACCCAGCAAAGCTTTCTTTCACCATCGATGGAGAAAACAAGATATTCCAGGATAAAAACAAATTTAAGCAATACATAGCCACAAACCCAGCTTTACAGAAAGTACTAGAAAGGAAACCACAACTAAAGGAAGCAAACAACACCCATAATAATGCAGACAACTAACAACCCTCCACTGGTACAACTCAAAGGAGGGAAACACACAAACTCTACAACCCCCCAAAAAAATAAATAACTGGAGTTAACAACCACTGGTCATTAATATCACTTAATACCAATGGACTCAATTCACCCATAAAAAGGTTAAGAGAATGGATAGAAAAACAGGATCCAACATTCTGGAGTTTAGAAGAAACACAGCTCAACCACAGAGACAGATATTATCTCAGAGTAAAGGGTTGGGAAAAGGTTTTTCAAACAAATGGCCCTAAGAAACAAGTGGGTGTGGCTATACTAATAGCTAACAAAATTGACTTCAAACAAAAATCAATCAGAAGAGATGGAGTTGGACACTTTATACTCATAACAGGAATAACCCATCAGGATGAAGTCTCAATCCTGAATATATATGCCCCTAATATAAAACCACCCACATATGTAAAAGAAACATTACTAGAACTCAAGGCACACATCAAACCCCACACACTAGTGGTAGGAGATTTCAACACTCCTCTCTCACCAGTGGACAGGTCAACCAGACAGAAACCTAACAGAGGAATAAGAGAATTAACAGATGTAATGAATCAAATGGACTTAATAGACATCTATAGAACATTCCACCCAAACAGGAAAGAATATACCTTCTTCTCGGCATCTCATGGAACCTTCTCAAAAATTGATCACATACTTGGTAACAAAGCAAACATTCACAGATACAAACAAATTGGAGTAACCACCTGTGTCTTATCGGATCACCATGGAGTAAAGTTAGAATTTAACAACAATTCCACCCCCAGAAAGCCTACAAACTTATGGAAACTGAACAGTCAACTACTGAACCACTCCTGGGTCAAGGAAGAAATAAAGAAAGAAATTAAAGACACAACATACCCAAGCCTGTGGGACACTATGAAAGCAGTGCTAAGAGGAAAGTTCATAGTGCTTAGTGCCCACATGAAGAAAATGGAGAAAGCATAAATTAGTGACTTAACAGCATACCTGAAAGCTCTAAAAAAAAAAAAAAAAGAAGAAGCAGACTCACTCAGGAGGAGTAGAAGACTGGAAATAATCAATGTGAGGGCTGAAATCAACAAAATAGAGACACAGAAAACTGTCCAAAGAATCAATGAAACAAAGAGCTGGTTCCTTGAGAAAATCAACAAGATCGACAATGCCCTGTCCAAACTAATCAAAAGGCAGAGAGAGAACACTCAAATTATCAAGATCAGAAATGAAAAGGGGGACATAACAACAGATACTGACAAAATACAGAGAATCATTAGGTCTTAATACAAAAGCCTGTATGCCACAAAATTGGAAAATGTAAAAGAAATGGACAGTTTTCTAGATAAATACTATATACTGAAATTAAATCAAGACCAGGTGAACAATTTAAATAGACCTATAAGTCATGAGGAAATAGAAGCTTTTATCAAAAACCTCCCAACCAAAAAGAGCCCAGGACCAGATGGTTTTAATGCAGAATTCTACCAGAACTTCCAAGAAGAGCTAATACCTATACTCCTTAATGTGTTTCACATAATAGAAACAGAAGAGTCATTGCCAAACTCTTTTTATGAAGCTACAGTTACCCTGATACCAAAACCACACAAAGATGCAACCAAGAAAGAGAATTGCAGACCAATCTCACTCATGAACATCGATGCTAAAATTCTCAATAAAATACTGGCAAACAGAATCCAAGAACACATCAAAAAAAATCATCCATTATGATAAAGTAGGCTTCATCCCAGAGATGCAGGGCTGGTTCAACATACGAAAATCTATCAATGTAATCCATCATATAAATAAACTGAAAGAAAAAAACATATGATCATTTCATTAGATGCAGAAAAAGCATTTGACAAAATTCAACACCCCTTTATGATAAAGGTCTTGGAGAGATTAGGGATACAAGGACCATATCTAAATATAGTAAAACCAATATACAGCAAACCGACAGTGAACATCAAATTAAATGGAGAGAAACTCAAAGTGATTCTACTAAAATCAGGAATAAGACAAGGCTAAACACTCTCTCCATATCTCTTCAATATAGTGCTTGAAGTTCTAGCAATAGCTATAAGACAACATAAGGAGATCAAGGGGATTTGAATTGGAAAGGAAGAAGTCAAACTTTTGTTATTTGCAGATGATATGATAGTGTACATAAATGACCTCACAAACTCTACCAAAGAACTCTTACAACTGATAAATACCTTCAGTGATGTGGCAGGATACAAGATCAACTCAAAAAAATCAGTAGCCTTCCTATACACAAAGGATAAAGAAGCAGAGAGGGAAATCAGATCAACATCACATTTCACAATAGCCACAAATAGCATAAAGTATTTTGGGGTTACACTAACTAAGGAAGTGAAAGATCTATTTGACAAGAACTTTAAGGCCTTGAAGAAAGAAATTGAAGAGGATACCAGAAAATGGAAGGATCTCCCATGCTCTTGGACTGGTAGGATCAATATAGTAAAAATGGCATTTCTGTCAAGGGTAATCTATAGATTTAATGCAATCCCCATCAAAATCCCAACAAAGTTCTTCACAGAACTTGAGAGAAGAATAAATAACTTTATATGTAAAAAGAAAAAGCTCAGGATAGCCACACAATCCTATAAAATAAAGTAACTTCAGGAGGCATTACCATCCCTGACTTCAAACTCTATTACAGAGCTACAGTAATGAAAACAGCGTGGTACTGGCATAAAAACAGAGACGTTGACCAATGTAATCCAATCAAAGACCCAGATATTAATCCACAAACCTATGAACACCCCATATTTGACAAAGAAGGTAAAATTATACAATGGAAGAAAGAAAGAATATTTAACAAATGGTGCTGGCATTACTGGATGCAACCTGTAGGAGAATGAAAATAGATCCTTATCTCTCACCATGCACAAAAATCACATCCAAATGGATTAAAGACCTCAGTATAAATCTGACCTCGCTGAACCTGATAGAAGAGAAAGTAGGAAGTAGCCTGCAATACATGGGTACAGGAGACACTTCCAATGTATAACCCCAGTAGCACAGACAATAAGAGCAACAATGAATAAATGGGACTTCCTGAAACTCAGAAGCTTCTGTAAAGCAAAGGACACAGTCATTAAGACAAAAAGGCAACCTAGTGAATTGGAGAAGATCTTCACCAACCCCACATTAGACAAAGAACTCAAGAATCTAGACATTAAAATCCTAAATAACCCAATTAAAAATGGGGTAATGATCTGAACAGAGAATTCTCAACAGAAGAAGTTCAAATGGCCAAAGGATACTTAAGGTAATGTTCAACTTCCTTAGCAATCAGGGAAATGAAAATCAAAACAACTTTGAGATACCATCTTACACCTGTCAGAATGGCTAAAATTGAAAACACCAAGGATAGCCTATGCTGGAGAGGATGTGAAGTAAGGGGAACACTCATCCATTGCTGGTGGGAATGCAAACTTGTGCAACTACTTTGGAAATCTGTGTGGTGGTTTCTCAGAAAATTGGGAATCAACCTACCTCAGGACCCAGCAATACCACTCTTGGGAATATACCCAAGAGATGCCCAAGCATACTACAAAAGCATTTGTTCAACTATGTTCATAGCTGCATTGTTTGTAATAGCCAGAACCTGGAAACAACCTGGGTGCCCCTCAATGGAAGAATGGATAAAGAAAATGTGGAACATACACACATTAGAGTACTACTCAGCGGTAAAAAACAATGACATCTTGAATTTTGCGTGCAAATGGATGGAAATAGAAAATACTATCCTTAGTGAGATAACTCAGACCCAAAAAGATGAATATGGTATGTATTCACTCATTAGTGGACTCTAGCCATAAACAAAAGACATTAAGCCTGTAGTTCACAAGCCTAAAGAAGCCAAATAGCAAGGTGAACCCAAAGAAAAACATAAATAGATCCTCCTGGAAACTGGAAACAAACAAGATAGCCAGGCAAAAGGGCCGGGGTGGGGTTGGGGGAAGGGGAGAGGAGGAAGGAGAAGGGAGAAGGGCAGGACAGGGGAGGGCTTGGGGGAGTGGGAGGGAGAGATGGAGGAAGGGCAGATATTGGAACAGGGAAGAAGAAATCTACATTAAGGGAGCCATTTTAGGGTTGGCAAGAGACATGGCTCTAGAAGGGATACCTGGTGTCCACGGGGATTTTCCCAGCTAGGTTCTTTAGCAGTAGAGTAAAGGGTGCCTGAACTGGCCTTGTTCCATAGTCACACTGATAAATATCTTGAATATCACCATAGATATTTCGTCTGATGGCCGGAGATAGATACAGAGACCCATATCCACATCAGAGCAATGGACTGAGCTCCCAAGGTTCAGTTGAAGAGCAGAAGGAGGGAGAAGATGAGCAAGGAAGTCAGGACCACGAGGGGTTGGTCCACCCACTGAGACAGTTTGTCTGATCTAATGGGAGTTCACCAAATCTGGCTGGACCAGGACTGAACGAGCATGTGATCAAACCAGACTCTCTAAATGTCTCTGCCAATGGGGATGGACTGAGAAGCCATCGATAATGGCACTGGGACCTGTCTCTTCCACATGTATTGGCTTTTTGGGACCCTAGTTTGCTTGGATGCACACCTTCCTAGGCCTGGATGGAGGGGAGAGGGTCTTGGACTTCCCACAGGGCAGGGTACCCTGCCCTCTCTTAAGGATGGAAGGGAAGCGAGGAAGGGGAGAGGGAGGAGAATGGGAGAAGGGGAGGAAGTGTCAATTTTTTAATAGAAAAATAAAAATTGAGGGGAAAGAAAAATAGGAAAATTCAAGGTTAATAAAGCATTATGCAATCTATTTCTGGGGTATTTTCTATCCCTTTCTGTTTGTTTAACACATTCTTTATAGTTTGATTTGATCTTTCTATAACTGCCTGACCTGTAGGATTATTTGGTATACCTGTAATATGTTTTATATTAAAATAAGCAAAAACTGTTTCATTTTCTTACAGACATATGCTAAACCATTATTTGTCTTTATTAGTGCAGGTATACCCATGATGGCCATAACTTCTAATAAATGTGTGATTACTGAATTAATCTTTTCAGAACTCAAGGCAGTTTCCCTTTGAAAACCTGAATAAATGTCAATGGTGTGGTGTACATATTTTATTTCAAATTCTGTAAAGTGGAACATATCCATCTGCCAGATTTCATTATTTTTGAGTACCCTTTGGGTGACTCCTTGCAGGTAATGGTGTTTGGTTATAGAAAGAGCAAATAGGACATCTCTTTATACTCTCCTTAGCTTGTTGCCATGTAATAGAAAAGTCTTTCTTTAAACTTTTGCTATTGACATGATGTTTTCTATGAAATTATGAGGCCTTCAGCACACTTCCAATCAATAATTGATCAATTTCTGTATTACCTTGTGCTAGAGGACCTAGCAGAGCTGTATGGGATTGGATGTGTGTTATGTATATGAGTCAAAGCCTATTTCTGATTAAATCTTGAACCTGAATGAATAATGAAGTCAATTCTGTATCATCTGGTATAAATTCAGTGGTTTTGCTATGCCAGACAACTCTTTCTGCATATTGTGAATAAGTAACTATATTGAGAGGTTCTTTAAAATCTCTTAGTACCATGAAAATAGCATATAGTTCTGTCTTTTGTACAGAATTATAAGGGCTTTGTTCCAACTTATTACAAATCTTCTGATTTGTAACCTGCCTTTCCTGATTTATTTGCATCAATATAAAATGTACAGGCTCCAGTTATTGGTGTGTCATGTACAATTTGGGGAGGAATTCAAGTAATTCTCTTCATAAGGTTAATTCTATTGCTTTTGGAATAATTGCTATTAATCTCTCCTAAAAAAATTAGCACATGCTTTTTACTAAGGTTCACTGTCTTCCCATATCTTTTTAATTTCATCAGTAGTAAAAGGCACTATAATCTCTGCTGGGTCTATACCTGCTAATTGGTGAAGTCTCAATTTTCTTTTATAAGATCTTTTCCACATAAGTTTTTAATTTTTGCTCAGTTTATGTGGTAAAAAGATCTATTCTAAGATATTATCTTCCCTCTGCATTAAAATTCCTGTAGGGGAAATTCTGGAGGGCAATATGACTAGAATGCAGTTAAGATTTGGATCTACCTAATCCACACATGCCTCCTGTAATTTCTCTTCCATCAAAGTTAATTCTTTCTCAGCTTTAGCTGTTAATTCCTTGGGACTATATAATTCTTTGTCACCATCTAAGGTTTTGTTTAAATAAATTATTAGATCAGGTGTTATCCCAACAGCTGGTCATAGACTGGAAATGTATCCTAAAAATCTTTGAAAGTCATTAAGAGTCCACAATTAGTCTCTCCTAATTTGTGCCCTTTTTGTGTTTTAGTTTTCTGTAAACCTATTTTATAACCTAAGTAACTGACTGAACCTCCTCTCTGTATTTTTCAGGATGAATTTGTAATCTGCATTTGGGCAAAACTTTCTTTAAATAATCTTTCTATAGTATCTACATTTGAATCTGATAGCAAAATATCATCCATGTAATGGTAAATTATAGAGTTAGAAAAATGCTTACCTATTATTTCCAATGACTGACTAACAAAGTATTGGCACATGGTGAGGCTACTGAGCATTCCCTGTGGGAGGGAGGTTCACTGATATATTCTATTAGGCTGAGAATTATTATAAGTAGGCACTGTGAAGGCAAATTTTTCTCTGTACTTTCCTTGTAAAGGTATAGTGAAGAAACAATCTTTTAAATCAATAACTATGAGAAGCCATCCTTTTGGTAATAGAGAAGGCAGAGGAATTCCAGATTGTAGAGGGCTCATAGGTTGAATAACCATGTTGGCAGATCTTAGATCTGTCACCATTCTCCATTTTCCAAATTTCCTTTTAACAACAAATACAGGAGAATTCCAAGGGCTGGTTGATTCTTCAATATGGCAAACATCTAGTTGCTCCTCAGCTGTTCTAAAGTCTGCAATTTATCTTCTGTTAAAGGCCATTGTTTAACCCATATTGGTTTCTTAGTTAACCATTTTAAAGGAAGGGCCATTAGTACCGCTAATGGTTTGTTAGTTGCTTTGTGTTCTTGTACAGCCCAAATGGCTGGTGACCTTTGTGTATAGTAGCTTATAATATCATTTCCAGAAACATGAGTTTTGTGTACTGTAGAATAATAATACCTTACACAAAATGGAATATTATTCAGCATTTAAAAAGATTAATACCCTACCATTTTGACAACATATAGGCTTAGAATACATTTTACTAAGTGAATTAAGTCACAGGAACACAGACACAGCTTTTAAAAATAGAAATAGTGTTTAAAAGTAAGGCCTGAATTTGACATCTTTGAACTGCTACCCAAGGCAGCAGTGGCTAGAAAGATTTCAGAAAGCCTCTGGATTCACATCCCTCTCATCCCACAAGCAAACTTGCTCTCCTCTCTTGTTTTATGCTCACTGCAGACCTTGGAGATCTGCCTGCAGTCTCCATCCCACCTTCACGATGCTTCCTCCCTTTTGGTTTCCAATTTTGACTTCTTGATTGATAGTTCACTTGGGAAACATTCCTTTAGACTGGTCCAGCATTCATCAAGGTCCTGGCTTCTGATTGTCATTGCCTAGGATATTTATAAAACATTAGAGCCACCTTCTCTCCTACACCCTGTTCTAGGGCAGAAAGACAAAACCTGATCAGGCTCCACTGCCTGACTAACTTCAAGTTTTCAGATAACAGACACTGGAAAACTGAATCCCTATCTGTAGACAGGAACAGAAAGCAGGAGATATACTGTGATAAAAGATCTAGAATAGATTCTTCAGAACCTATGTAAATGAAAGTGTTTTATGGTGATGACAGTTCATTGACGGGAATCTCTCTGAATGATTAGATACCATGCACGTGGATATTTTCCATGATGCACTCCACAGAGTGAGAATCAGCCATCATTATTGTAAGAAATGTGACCTGGGAAACCTTTCTAGAAAACCTAGCTGGCAAGGGCCCATTGAAATTTGTGCCCTACCCAGGATTATTGTACTCCAAGGGAGTATCTCACCAGGAAGACCAAAATCACTTCACAGAGGTTTTATTTAAACATTACTTATTGTGATAAGGTATTGAGAATTATCTTAAAAAGCATTCTCTAGTTGTTTGACAAGCAAGACGTACCACATCTACTAAGAGGATTATTATATACCTGATGGAAGTGGTCCTTCTGAAGCAATTATAATCATAAAAGAGAGAAGTTCATGGTACAAAGCTGGAATTTTTTTCTTTCAAAAGAAGTTTCATGTTTAGAACAGTCTCCATGACATGCATTTTTATAAAGAGAGTCATGTCTCTGTGGTACCAACCACAGAGCAGTAGTAACACAGGAGGGACTTTGTCGTAGTATTATACTTTGGGCACACTGGTCCTCTTTCCCAGATGTATGACCCACTACTCTCACGTAAGACTGACTTCTTAGCAGCCAAGTTATCCCATGTGAGTGACTCCTCGCCACATGGGCTGAACCACAGACGGACTCAAAGCATGAACTCAGGAAAGCAGGTTGACCCTGGAAAGAACCTGGGGCTGTTTTAATGAAGAGAGGATGGAATTGTAATGAGTGTGGTGTCATGCTTGGGTACACAGTATAATGTGGACGTGGAGAAAGTCATGGTGCAACAGCAAAGAAGGTGCAGGTGGAACCTCTGACACCCTAATTTTCAGAGTCCCTGCCATTCTCTGTCAGCTGTCCTCGGCCTATTGGGTGCTTCACATGAATTGCTAATTTCATTTAAGTCAAATCAACATGGGTTTCTGTCATTAGCAGCCAGGAGAGTCCGACATAAACAAACCAGCAAGAGCTTCTCAGATAGTGAGAATGGTAAAAAATTACATGGAGCTTGTGTTTTCTCCTTTATGCTTTTGTGAATATTTATAGTTTTTCTAAAGAAAGCAAGATCATTTCCATAATTAAAATAATGAAGTGTATTATGAAAGAGGGAAATTTTTATTTCTAAAGGCATGTTTTGTTTTTCCTCTCACTACAGAGAGATCCTCACTACTCAAGTATTCTGACACATAATTCTTGTGGAGGAAAACAAAATTTACTTTTAAGTAACTTAGTGTGTTGTTAGGTGCTGGTGTTCCCACCAGCTCAAGAGAACTGTATGTTAAGCAAACACCACATCTAGAGATGAGCTCTGTTGATCAGGAGATGGAATGAGTCTCTTTCAACAATTGTTTTAGTCATGTGACCTGGTATGGGGTGACAGAATTAAAAAAGAAACTTAGAAAGTTTGTTATATTTTTTCCTGAAGAGGTTCAGGAGGTTATCCTCTTAAGAGGGAGACCAAAGCAATCGCTGCCATCCTGTTCACACTTGTTCTCCACCACCTAGGTGAGAGGTAAGGTAAAAGAATAGAAGATACCATCTGTTCAATCAGTGCTGACCTCAGGTTAACTTTGGACATCCTCTTAAGGAAGGCAGTGACTTCTGTTGACTTTTAGCTAGCTTGAATTTGGTCATGCATCTTTTGGATTCAAAGCTTCTAGACATGGCTATGAAATCAGAGTTATTATTATGTTCCCACTCAGTTCTTAATTCCAGTCTATCTTCCCAGCTATTTCTACATTGCCCTGTCCCTGAGCCAATTTTCTTATTTCTTGCTGGTTTTAGGGAAGTTCATCTTATCATTAGCCCACAAGTGGAACCTACTTGGTGGCATCTCTAAACTTCTACCACTCTTGCTGCTGTACCCTTGGTCACACAGAAGACACTGATGCTCTTGCAGATGACTTCCCAGTCAGCCTGCGCTTTGCCTATATGTTCCAGCATGTATTTTAGAGAAGTGGGCCCTGGGGTGCATCACTTGGCGCCTTGACATGACCCTTGCCAATTAATTCCACAGAAGAGTGTTACACTCAGTAGTAATTTATTCTGTCTTGGTCTGTGCTGGTTTATACAAAATACCTCATGGAGAAGTAGAGTAGGTAGACGTTAGCAGCAATTAAATCAAAATTCTTATGCTGTAGCTTCTAGGGTATAATCAACATTGATGAAGCTTCTGAACAAATTGAGTTGCGAGAGCCCTTAGGATATATGACTGTACAGAGTCCCAGTAAATCAACCTCACTTATACAAGAAGTGTTGACTCAAGCAAGGGCTTTTCATCAGTTTCACCTATATGTCGATTGAGGAAAAATGTAACTGGCAAAGGATGAGTTAAGTCAAGGGGGTAAAGAGCAGACCACAACATATTCCCCAGTGGCAAATGAAGGCAAACTACATCTAAGACTTCAACATCCTAACAATCCCCTAAAACATTACAGAGAGGCAAGGGGGTATTTGTTTATTGTTTGTTTTAGGTACTGAATATTCAACTTAGGGCCTAACACTTGCTAGACAAGGGTTCCACCATTGAGTTATACCCCCAAGGCACAAACACAAGAGTTTTGCATAGCTTCAAAGTCCAGGTTTGCAACACTTTAAAATAAATACAAAACTTTATTGTTTTCCATAGACATTTTTTCAACATCTTAATGCTTAGTCTTTTGTGATAATATTCTTCTATCTCTGTCCATATATTTCTGGCTATAAAATAAAATATATACAAATGTCTCTCTATTATAATGCTTGATGGATCATAGACCTTGGAAAAATGGGTCCATAGGTGTCACATTTCACAAGGGTTGTGGTAATGACTAAAGTAAGAAGTAGAAATAAATATACCTTGTAAAATTCTCTAACAGAAAGGTGTGTGTGTTTGAGTGTGTGTGTGTGTGTGTGTGTGTGTGTGTGAGAGAGAGAGAGAGAGAGAGAGAGAGAGAGAGGATGACACTGAACTAACAATTCTCCTGTCTTCTCCTTGTGAGTACTTGAATGACAGGAGGATAAGATGTGTCTGCTTTACATAATCTCTAACACAGAGATTCATGCTAATTGAGTAATTGAGCAGTAACTCCAGCCCAAGAAAATTAACTTTTCAGAATTGATTGGAAAGGACTTTAATAAAAGAATTCAAATTCAGCCATGCAGAATGGCCCAACTGAATTTGCTAAAGAACCATCAAACCAAAACGTGGAACCGAATGATCCAGAGAAAACTCTTAGCATCTATGGATAACTACCAGAGGAGCCGAGAATCAGCTGTTTGCCTGATGACCTGTGAGGCCAGAGGAGGGAATTGGCTCCCATGAGACTATAGTCACAGACAGTTGTGAGCTGCATGGGTGCAGTGGGAGTTGGAAAAGAAGTCATTCCTCTTAACCATTGAGCACTCTCTCCAGCTACAATCCTAACATATTTAAATACAAAAATATTGGTGTTTTGGGGGAATAGATAATATAAATAGCAGAATACCATATTGATAATACCTACAAAAAAGAATCCTTACTCATGATGGTGAACATTATGTAATCCTAAATAAACTATTTTTTTCTCAGTATTTTTTTGCCAGGTTCTGTGAACTTGTGTAATTAATCACAACACTTAGGAGACTGAGACAGGAGAATTCAGGCCAACCTAGTTGCTTGGTGCATTCCAGACCAGCCTGAGATACAGAAAGTCACTAATGTAAAAATAAAAGAACAAATGTTGATCAAGCAAACAAAGAACAAAACCCAACAAAGGTTGCAGAAAAAGAATAATTAAGCAGAGTTCACTTCATGGCCTGAGAACTGATATGCAAAGGAGCCAGAACTCAAAGTTGTGTCCTGTGCCTATGAATTCAAGGCTATTTCCCACTTTCTCTTTTATCAAGTTCAGTGTATCTGGTTTTATGTTGAGGTCTTTGATCCACTTGGACCTGAGTTTTGTGCAGGGTGATAAATATGGATCTCTTTGTATTCTTTTACTTGCAGACATCCATCTTGACCAGCACAATTTACTAAAGATTTTGGCTTTTTCCCTGAATATTTCTGGCTTCATCATCAAAATTCAGGTGTCTATATGTGTGTGGATTTTTGTCTGGGTCTTCAATTCTATTTCATTGAACAATGTTTTTGCTTTTATGCTAATACCATGCAATTTTTATTATTGTAGTTCTGCAGTACAACTTAAAATCAGGAATGGTGAAAATTTTATCATTCAGGGTTGTTTTAGTTATCCTGGGTTTGTTTTGTTTTTCCATGAGTTGAGAATTGTCCTGTCAAGGTCTATAAAGAATTGTGTTGGAATTTTGATGTGGATTGTGTTGAATCTTTACATTGCTATTGGTAGGATGGCCATTGTTTCTATGTTAAGACTCTCGATACATGAGCATGGGAAACCTTTTCATTTTATAACTGTTGCAAAAGTGTCTGTACAGCCAATCCACTGCACTGACTTGTTCTTTTTCTAACCAAATACCACTACCTGCAAGAAGTAATCTGAAGGGTAATCAAAGAAATGAAATTTGGCAAGTGGATGTGTTTTATTTTGAGGAATTTGGAAAATTAAAGAATATAAACCATACCATAGATACAGATTCAGGATTTCAATGGGCAACTGCTTTGAGTTCTGTAATCATGTATTTATCAAAAGTTATGGCCATAAAGGTACTGTCTGTACAAATTAAGACTAACAATGCTCCAGCATATGTCTCTAGTAAAATGAAACACTTTTTCGCTTATTACAATATAAAACATATTATAGGTATATCACATAATCTTATAAAACAAGCTGTTAAAGAAAGATCTAATCATGCTTTGAAAGATATGCTCAATAAACAGAAAGGGGCAATAAAGACCCCCCAGAGAGAGATTATACAATGATTTATTAGCTTAGTTTTTAAAATGCTAATTAGAAAGGAACAACAACTGTGGAGAGACATTGGATAGTAGACAAAAGCCACTGAACCAAATCAACCTATATACTTTAAGTATGTGTTGACCTCAGAATGGGAACCAGGATATATATTACATTGGGAAGGAGGTTTTGCTTTTGTCCCACCAGGAAAGAAAAACTACGGATACCATCAAAGTTAATAAAGATTAGATTTGAACATGAGAGACATCTTGATAAGGAGAGAAGATAGTTCATTAAACAGCATGGCAATTCAATCTGGCAAAAAAGGCAACTTCCCAAAGTTAAGGTTGGGACAAGGTTTTGTTTTTGTCTTTCTAGGAGAATAAATATATCCAGCTAAGGAACCTAAAGACAAGTGGGCAAATGAGACATCTGAAGAAGTAGGATGAATGTTCCAGAGAAAATGCCCTATGAGAAAGAACAATTTGGCCTAATAGTACAGCACACTTCCAACAGGATAAAATCTTCTAAATCTTCCCTATGTTTGTCTCTACTATTCTCTACAGACATATATGGCAAATGGTCACTTTGTAGTCCCAGTTCAACTAAAAACTAAAGCTGGCTTTGGAGTTCAAACATGGCTCTTTCCTTGTTAAAGGAAAATCCAAAATCTCTGTCACATGTCAGAAGAGCCACCTAGTATGGGACAGAAGAAAAACCAAAATTAGGGACTATTCTTTTGTCCCTAATCTCATACTCCTTTGGTTTTATTGTGATTCTTTAAAACTTTTCTTTAGGTATAAATATTATCTCAAAACTAATAAGATTAATATATATATGTATGCATGTGTATATATATTTTTCTATAGTAATATTAATGGTCATATAGAGTACCACTGATTCTAGAAATAGGCTTCATCTAGCTTCCTATATGTAATTTCAGACTTCAGTCTAGAGCAGGTAACTAGGAGCTAAGTTTGCATATCCTAGGTATATTTAATAGATTGTGGCCCTTTAACCTCTCCTTTTTTTCAGGGTTTCCTAAAGATGCTATTGTCCCTAGACAGTAAGAAGTAATTTTAGAAACATGGCACCCACATTCCCAAAAGGCACAGTGGTTGCCTGTAGGAGGAGGGCCCACTTCCAGCCACCCAGAATCAAAATAATCACACAGAAATTGTATTAATTAAATCACTGCTTGGCCCATTAGCTCTAACTTTTTTACTGGCTAACACTTATATCTTAATTTAACTCATTTCTAGTAATCTGTGTCTCGCCATATGACAGTGGCTTACCAGCAAAGACTCTGATGGTGGATAGCATCTCCCTGACTCTGCCTTCTTCCTCCAATTGCTTTTCACCAGAATGCCCATAGCCAAACATCAGCCACTCAGGGGTCCTGAATCTTAGAAATCCCTCACCCCTATCTTTGCTACTATAAAAATCCAACCCCAATTGAGTTTGGGGCTCTCTGATCACTCTGATACATTGGACACACAGAGAGTCTGAGTTTGCAAAATTGTGTAAGAATAAAGGCTCTTTGCTTTTATATACAGGACATGGTTTTCTAGTTGGCTTTGGGAGGACTCTATGATCTGGACATAACATTAGCCTTGCTGTAAATTTATTATGTTGAGGTATGTCCCTTGTATCCTTAATCTCTCAAAGACTTCTATCATGAAGGGGTGTTGGATTTTGTCAAGGCCTTTTATACATCTAATGATTTTTTTCTTTCAGTTTGTTTTTATGGTAGATTATATTTATTGATTTTTCACATATTGAACATTGCAGCTCTAGGATGATGCCTACTTGATCATATCTGTTAACTCTGGTATTTCTTTATTGAGTTTCTTTTTTTCTGGATTAACTGTCTATTGGCAAGAGTGGGGTATTGAAGACTCCCACTACTAGTGTGTGGGGGTCAATATGCAATTTAAGCTGGAGTAGTATCTCATTTAAAACTTGGGTGCCCTTGTGTTTAAGAAGTTAAGAATTATAATGTCATTTTGGTGTATTTTTCCATTGATGAATATACAGCATCCTTCCCTATTTCTTTTGATTAGCTTTGATTTGAAGTCTATTTTGTTAGACATTTAAATGACTGTACCAGCTTGCTTCTTAGGTCCATTTGCTTGGAATCTTTTTCCAACCCTTTTCTCTGAGGTAATTCCTATCCTTGATGTTGAGTTGTATTTTTTGTATGCAACAGAAGGATGGATCCTGTTTTCGAATGTATTCTGTTAGTCTGTCTATTTTTATTGGAGAAATGAGATCACTGATATACCAAGATAGCAATGACCAATGATTGCTGATTCCTGTTATTTTATTGGTTTTGTTTGTTTGTTTGTTTGTGCTATTGCTCCTCCTCCTCCTGCTGCTGCTGATGGTGGTGATGGTGATTTTGTTGGTGTGAGATTATTTGCTGCCCGTGTTTTCATGGGTGTAGTTAAACTCATTGGGTTGGAGTGGGACTGAATTTGCATATAGATACTATATAAATTTGGCTTTATCATATAATATCTTATAATATCATATAATATCTCCCTCTATAGTGATTGAAGGTTTTGCTGGGTATACTAGTCTTGGCTGGTATTTATGATCTCTTAGAGACTGCGGCATATCTGTCCAGGCTCTTCTGGATTTTAGAGTCTCCATTGGAAAGTAATGCTAATAGGTCTGCATTTATATGTTACTTTGTCTGTTCTCCTTACAGTTTTTAACTTGTAGTTTTTAATTCTTTCTTTGCGCTGTATGTTTAGTGTTTTTTTTATTATTATTATGTGGCAAAAGAACTCTTTTTGGGGGGGGTCCAATCTCTTTGATGTTCTTTAAGTTTCTTGTACCTTTAAAAGCATCTACTTCTTCAGAATTTTCTTCTATGATTTTGCTAAATTATTTTCTGTACCTTTGAGCTGGGATACTTTTCCTTCTTCTATTCCTATTATTTTTAGATTTGATCTTTATATAGTATCCCAGATTTCCTAGATGTTTTGTGTCAGGAATTTTTTATGTAACATTTTCTTTGACTGATGTATCTATTCTTTTAACATATCTTCAGTGCCTGAGAGTCTCTCTTATTTTGTGATGGTAAAGCTTGCTTCTGTAATTTGTGTTCAAATTCCTAAATTTGTCATTTCCAGAGTTGATGTTTTCCTTTTTGCCTCAATTTCTATTTCAAGTCTTGAATAGTTATTTTTCGTTGTTTGTTTTGTTTTGTTTCCTTCAATTATTTGCTTGTTTTCTTGACTTTCTTTAAGGGATTTGTTCATTTCCTCTTAAAGGACCTCTAGCATCTTTATATAACTAGTTTTAAAGTCCTTTTGGTGATTAAGATATATTGGAATATTCAGGGTCTAATGTGATAGGATAGTTGGGCTCTAGTAAAAACATACTTCTCTGGCTGTTATTGTGTTTTTATGCTGGTGTCTAGGCATCTGGGCTTGGGATGATTATAGGTCTAGGTGCTGACATCTGGGTTTGTCTTCATTGGGTAGGTGTTTTGTTCATTGGTTTCTGTCTCCTCTCTGGATTTTTGGAGACTGTGATGGATTTGTGTCACCTGTCTTCCTGGCCTGCTCAGGTGGTATGTTCATAGTGTTAACGTTGAAATTTGTTAGAGAGAAACCAATTCCACCATTTTGAGCTGAATTTGAAGCAAGTTTTATTTAAATATTAAATATTGACCAAGATGAACTTTGGTCAGGACTACTCCCTGGAATATCCCAGCTGAGTGACCCTGGGATTCATATTGTAGGGGCTTTATGAACAAAACCATTTAGCCACTGTACTTTCCCATGAAACGTTGTTATTTTTCAAGAACTACAACTCTCAGCATCACAGGAATGGATACCTGGTCCTAGGGCAAATGAAGCTTACAACTACAACTTCCATCATTCCATGAAGTTTCCTGGTCCTAGGGCAGGTGGGGCTTACAGGTTAATTTTGAATATTACTATAGGGAATACCTTCTGGCACTGGAGGCTGGAATACTGGGATGAGTGTAGACTGACTTTTCTCTCCTGCCAGCCAGCTCCCAAATAATCACACAGAGACTTATTATTATTTGTAAATGCTTAGCTGATAGCTTAGACTTGTTACTTACTAGCTCCTTAAACTTAAATTAACCCAAATTTCATGTCTATGCTCTACCCATATGGTGGTACCTTTTTACAGCATGGCATATTTGTCTCCTTCTTCTGCATTTGGTTGGTGTCTCTGATCTTCTTTCCAGCATTCTTTCAGTCTGGCTTTCCCACCTAACCTTTTCCTGCCTAGCTATAGGCCAGTTAGCTCTTTATTAAACCAATGAAAGCAACACATCTTCACAGTGTACAAAAAGATCGTTCCACAACAGATGAGTTGGGTGGAAGGAAGAATGGGGGAGAAGGTCTTCATGATCCTTTAGGGATGGGGTCAAAGAGGAAAGGGCAATCACAGTAGATTTTCTGCTACAGAGATTGGAATGAGACTAGACGTGTTATATCTCAGAAGCAGTAGGGGAGGTGTGGGCCCTCCTCCAGCCTACTTGTTACCCTTGGAGGAGTGGCCCTTGTGTTAATAAAGGGTGCCTGCTAGGGTTAGGGTCTAGCACAAAGCGATGCATGGGGGAAGGGAGGCTAGATGTGGACGGACTGTGGGATCCATAGGAGGCATGGGTAGAGGATGGATTGTGGGTCTGGAACAGGATGGTTGCAGCTGGTGTTCTGTTGCAGTGCTGGGGATGACACTGGGGGATTGAATTTTCCTGCTCTGCTCACCTGGTGTGCTCCAGTGAGTGTCTGCTGGGTTTGCAGACTGGGTCATCGGGATGAGTTAGGGGGAGGAATGTTGGGGGAGAAGATCTTTGTGATCTGCTGGGGCTGAATGTGAAATGAAGACCACAGCAGGTTTCCTTCTATAAAGTTGAGGATGAGGCAAGGGGGATTGGATCTTAGGAGCAGTAGAAGAGGTGTGGGTCCCCCTTCAGCCTACTGACTTCTTTCTCCTTAACATGACTTTACTATTCTTAATAGTTCACTAATAGTTACTGTGGAATTATACATTTTCTGTAGATGGCATTCAACAGGAAACTCTCTAGCCTATCTTTCAGTTAAAGATACCCATATAGACGATAGTAGGATGGAAGAAGAATGTTCTGCTCTAGTGTGGTGCATATGACTTGTGAGCAAGACATGATTTTAGTAAGTTTTGCAGTTTGGGGCAACAGTATGTCATGTCTGGGATTAGAAGGTGGTTGGGAGAAGGCAAATTACTTGCATGGGCCTGGAAGATGGCAGGACTTTGCACTACATGGTGCCAACCACACTGGGTTTGCACTGACTTTTGTCCAGAGTTACCCTCATAGAAAGGGAAATACCTGAGGTGAGACATAAACTGTACACGTTGAATCCTACAGTAAATAGTTTTTGGTTAGGGTAGCATGAGTTTCTATGTATGATTTCTTTGATTCAAAGAAAAAGTTGTCTGGTTAGAGATAGTCCTACTAGGCACAGTGCCTTGTACAGCTATCTGTGTCTGGCTACACAATACTCACACAACCAGCATCTCTCAGTATAAGTGTGGCTTATGGGAAATACCACAATTTTATCTGAAACATGTTCATTGTGAAAACCAAGTATTATTCTCTAAAAAATGACCTAAGTCATTAAAATTGGGATAATTTTAAAGTAATATAGCAATCACCAATCTACATGTTACGAGAAGTCCATTGTCTGCTGCTTTCTACCTAAGTACTCACACATGTGCTTACACACAGGAACTGTTAAGTCCAGGGATCCTCAGGGGACTACCTTTCTCCAATTGGTCTTGGTGGAAGCAGCACCTTGGTCCTTGCATTTTGATGGAAAAGATAGATGTGACCTTACTAACCTGGAGAAGAACTGGCACTGGCCTGCTACTTTGCATTTTCAGGTTATGATTTGTTTACCAATAACACTGAAATACAGTCATGAAATATTGCACCATCTTTTAAAAATCAGACCTTCTGACGCAATCCTGAATTTAGGAGAAACATGAACACAATAAAAAAAATAACGAGGCAAGAAGAAGACTGGAAGAATTCATTATGCTTAAAATGAACTTAGAGATACAAAATTTATTAGAATTTTGCCATTGAGAAGTGGCTTTTTAGCATTTCCTTGTCCTCAGAAATGGCATTATTATGACATTGCTCTGTACATTGCCTACCATGGTAAGCAGTTTCCTAAACAGTAGGGTGAAAGTTCCTACAACTAGCTTGCTCGCGTAATAAGAGAAATGATCTTGTATAAACAGTCCAGCTAGATAGACCTGGAGTCTTGTGTACTTACCCCTATCACTGTTCCTCTCACTGTCGTGATCTGGTGACTGCTTGCTTTCCTATGAGACTGTATCTTTAGGCTAGAAACTCCATCTAACGCTTCTCCTTATCCCTGGTATCCAACAGTTTCTGGCACACAGTAGATATTCAAAAGCTGCCTGTTAAATGGATCAGTGTGTAAATGCTCCCTGTTTAAAACAAAATCAAGATGGCTCTAATGGGGATTTAGTAGAGTAGCCTAATAAAAGTCAGGCAGCATTCAGAAACCATTCTGATAATTGCTTCAGGAAATGGGTCTGTGCTAGTTTTAGAATAATAATTGGATTGCAGTCTTATCCAACCTGCTTACAATTTCATTACTTTAAATGGAAGAGACTTCTCTGGCTCTTTTTTATTGATAAACCCAGTTACTGTGGAATGACCATGGCACAGATTGATGGGAATAGTACCATATTCATGGTTATAAGTACGCTTTTGGCCTCTGGGAGGTTAATTTTAATTTTCAACCCTATACAATCTATAATCACTTGAAAAAGTGGTCTCAATGAAGTATTGTCTAGATTAGATTGACCTGTGTCCTTTCTGTCAATATGAAATTGTCTTGATTATGTTAATTAAAATGCGAGATGAGAAGACCCACCCATTTCTGGCAGCACTATTACCTGGGCAGGGGATCCTGGGGTGGTGGAGAAAGCCAGCTAAGCACTAACATGCATACATTAATTTAATTCTATGTGCTGCTAACTATGGCTATGACATGAGTTCCCAAGATCCTGTGGTATGGACTTTCCTGCCATGATTGATGTTCCCTGGAATTGTGAGCAGAAAGTTACTTTTGCCACGGTGTTTTATTATAGCAACAGGAAATGGAGCAAAGAAAACCTTTAAAAATTTTGAGTATTGTTTCAAGTCCTGGGTTCAGTCGCCAGTACCACAGACATACAGACTGAGCATTGTTTTCCATTTCTCTAGTGACTAGTAACAAACCAGCAAAGAGAAGCAGAGAGAGCCATTGCCTGTCTCTCTGCTCAGCCTTCGATCTTGACTTTTGTACAGGTTTGGGACCTGAAGGAACTTCTGGGGTGTAGTGACATGGCTTAGTGGATTTAGAATTTGCTTTCTCAGATGTCACGTATTTATGTCTTCATATAGAACTCTGAAATCTGACATGGCAGTTAGATGACTTTCCAAACAAGTCAGTGTCCGTGTGGCCATGATGGTAATAGTTAGAAGCTGAAGCGTTCCCCACAGGCTTGTGTTTTAAATATTTGCTCTCAGTTGGCAGTGCTGCATTTGCAACCATTAGGAGGTGGGGCCTAGTGCAGACCATCAAGAGCAAGCCTTTGAAGAGAATACCCACCTATAGTCCTCAACTATACTGTTGGCTTCCTGGAGTGCAATTATGGGAGACACCACCTCCTCGTTCTCATTCTGCTCAGACCGAGCTGCTCCTGCCACATGTATTCATGCCTTGATGTTGTCAAACTTCTCTGAAGTCATGAGCCAAAAATCCATCCTTCCCCCCTTAAACTGTTTTCTTCAGCAGTTTAGTCACAAAGAACGACAGTAATTAAAACAATGACCAGGGTTAGAAAACACTTTGATCAATGAAGGAGTTTCTTCTGTAAATTGAAAGAAGAGACTGGCTACAAAAACACCTCTTCAAAATATACTATTGCTTTGCTGGGCTGAGACCCTAGGAATTCACGGAGGTATGTTTCTAAAGAATCACGTACCCTATAACATTTGATATAAAGTGCCTTGTTGGGTTGAAGCCACTAATCTTGTTGTAGCCAAAGTGCAGTGTCAGTTGTGCCCAGAAGAGCAGACATGTTCGACTTCCAGCCTCAGAAAGCAGACATGTTCAACTTCCAGCCTCACAGAGCGGAGATGCTCAACTTCCAGCCTCAAGGCTGAGTGCAGCAGAAGGCACTTCAGGCAACAAGCATCTGGTTTTTAGAGATGAAGCAACATACTTCACAAACTTTTAAATTTCTTCCCAAATATCATCTGATTAGGTTAATTGAACTTGGTGTCATTAACTGAGAAAAGAAAATGTGTGTTGTAATATCCGGGAATATTGATTATGTAATCATGTTTGAGGTTTATAATGTGACTTCCTCTGCTGTTACCTCTTAGAACCTCAGTTTTCCCGTAAAGGGAAAAAATTGAGCTGTCGGTTTGGAATAGCTAGGATAAAAATGAGATAATAGTTACTAGCACCATGTCTAATCCAACAATTACTTGATACAGTTATATACACTTATAGATATTAAGTAGTTAAATTTTAATAGCTAATGGATACTCTCAATACACCAACGTAAAATACCTTAGCTTATTCAAGTTTCCCCTCACTCATTTCATGTGTGAATGTTGGTCTGCATATGTAGAGGAACACGTGCGTTAATGCATGTGGAGACCAAGGTTGACATTGAGAATCTGCCTCCATCACTCTCCACCTTATCCACTGAGTCAATTCAAATGAGTCCAGAGCTTCCCCACACAGGGTACTCTGCGTAGCCTGCTCCAGGACTCCCCGTTTCTGTCTTCAAAGTGTTGACAAGTAAGCTACCATGTCCACCTGGCATCTACTTGGGTTTTGGAGAACAGAACACTGGTCCTCACATTTGGACGGCAAGTGCTTCACCCACTAAGCTAGTTCCCAGGTCTTATTTTCTCTATTTCTGATTACAAATTTGATGCAATAAATGTCATTTCTCTGTGTAATCAAGCTAAGCATTAGTTCCTGCTTCAAGGTTCCTGCCTAGAGGTTCTGCCATGGCTTCTCTCAGTGATGGCTTGTGATATGGAAGTATAAGCAAAATAAAGCCTTCCCTCCCCAAGCTGTTTACAGTTATGGTGTTTTCTCACGGTGATAGAGACCCTAATAAGACAGCACTTCTGCTCTCTTTGAGGTAATAATGATGAGGGCTTGAAGCCAGCTGCTGGCGGTATTGGCAACAGCAATACTGGGATTCCCGGGTCCTTTTTCAAGTGTTTCCAGAGCCATTCTCTCTTCTTTTCCACCCAAGCACATCACTGCAATGTGCTTCCGAGATGGAAGGCACACTTTTTTTTTTTTTTTGCCGGGTATTTCCCAATAGCATGCAATTATAGCATTGTTTTTCCAGCTCCAAACTTTCCTCTGTTGGATTTTCTTTGCACGTGGCTACCATCTCCCTCATGGCTTTGTCCCTTTCTGCAGCACAACTTCTCAAAAGCACTTACAATTACAAATAATATCATGAAAACCTGCCCAAAAGAATCCTTTACTCCAGACATCAGGTTTCCTCTTGAAATCATCAGCACTGCTGGAGCCAAGAATCCATGTTTAGCCATTGTTTGCTTCTTTCCTGGAGTGTGTTGCTCACTCATTTCTATGGAAAATGCCTTTTCTAGAATTTTCTTCTCTCTTCATTATTTATCCAACTCAAAGCCAAAATTCTTTCCTTGGTTTTTGTTATCATCTAAGCCCCTGTCACCCACATGACTCTTAGCCTCTCGGACAGAATTTCCAGGGAAAATACCCTGCTTAGAGCTCAACTCAAGGAATTGTCCCTCTCTTAGGAAGTGGTAGTGTAAATGGAAATACAAACAGACTGTGCTCTCAAAGGGGACAATGGATCCCCAGTCTCTCCCTCTTTCTCTTTGAAGTAGTTTGAGATGTAACCTTCATGTAACCCCCACAGCTGTTATCCACCACTTTCCCCAGCACTGACCCAACGCAGGACCATGATGCTGAGCCTCTAGGAGCAGAAGATGTAAACTTTCATCAGTCACCTGCCTCACGTGCTTTGCTGTAGCGACACAAGCCTGACTAATAGAGTGTACTTCTAAAAATATCCATGCACATATACACAAGTTCTGTATTATCCAGAAACACCCATGTAATGGAGAGGTGTCCTGCCTGTCTCTTCTTTAAGGAGCTGATTAAATGGTTCACAACAGAGCAGGGTGCTATTTGCTCTCATCCTCAATTTTCCTGATGATTCACCTAGAATATGGCTATCTGGAAACAGCTAAAATTAACAGAACAATTTAGAAAACCCACTGAGCTAAAGTTGCACTGTCGAGGCTAAAAGGAGGCAGGAAGATGGGTGACTCAGGGGAGTCTTAATGGGACTTTAAGTCTTTCGTTTTTGTGCTTCCTCCATTTATGGATGAGGTGCTGTTCTCGTGGATGCTGTCAAAGTGCTTTTCTGGACAACTCATTACTTCAAATTGGGGAAGCAGGGAGCAGCTGTGGTGTGTTGGGAAGGAGTTAGGACAAGGAGCCAAATTTCCAGCTTGCAGTTTCTGCTGGTTTCTAGGGACAGCTTTGGTGACATGGAGCCAGCACAACGTTTGCTGTGCCTTTATTCACCCCAAAGGCTCCACAGAAGCCAGGCAAGTTCCTCATTTAAATTATCCTTAAGTACCATAAGGGATGAAAACTTGTAGGAGTGGTGACCATCACCTTTGAAGACCTCTTCGCTTCTCATCACAGGCTTGAGGGGATCCCAATATCTTGAGCAGCCCCATTGTGAAAATATCTGGACAGAGATATTGTCCTAAAGGAGAAACTCCTAGGAACCAACCAACTTAAGATTCACACTTAGCTCTTCTGTCTCCCAGAATCTTCTAGAAAAGTGGATGGTGGGTGGGCCATTTAGTGAAAGATGTTCTTGAATCAGTCTTGTTAGTATGGGGAACAAATTCTTGCTTTAATTCAAAATAATAACCTAAGTGAGCCTTGTAGTCAAGAAGAACAAGAACAAGGAACTTCTGAGGAGGTTTCAGGTAAATGGAGGACATATGTGTAGGCATACACTCCCTCAATAGGTTCCTCTCCAGGAAGATGAGCTAGGCACATAGGATGATCCCTCTCCCTCTTTCCCCTTAGTTCATTACTGGCAATTGAATCTAGGGCTTTTGCATCTAAGGATTCCCCATAAATACCTCCTAAAGGATCATGTACCTCCCAATAGTACCAGCATGAGGGCTGAGGGTTTGACATGTAGAATTTCATCCAAAGTGAAGGCTCACAGCTTCAGTAATTACATGTATGTTGCTTACTGTGACCATAATATCTAACAGAAGCAACTTAAGGGAATAAGGATTTCTTTGTATTTCAGCTCAGCTCACCTTAGGGGAGCGTGTAGCAAGAGGTCCACCATCATGGAAGCAAAGAGTGAACGCTGAATCAGGGACCAGGATACAAGCTCAAAGCCAATTTCTGCCCACTGGAAAGTCTTCTCCACATCCTAAAGCTTCCATAACCTTGTAAAGTAGGCTTATCAGCTGGGTATCAGCTACTGAAAACGTGAGTCTATGAGAGATACTTCAGGTTAAACTTATACATACCCACCTGCACATGTATTGGCACATGCAAACACTGGGATCTTGCATCCATGTATACATACATATAGTGTGTGCAGCAGTAGTCAGTGCTGAAGGCACACAGCAACTTTTCTTTGTTCACGCTTACCTTTTCTGTGGGACATTCTTCCTCCAATGTCAGTTAAGAATCATCTGTGTTTGACTGCTCACACAGCTTAAATTCCACAAGGCTGATTCATTTTCTTCTTGGTTCAGTTTTCCATTTCTGGTGCAATGAGGAAGAGCTGTACCCTTTCAACATCTAGATGTGACTTATTGTAGACAAGAAAGGGTTACTCCTTAGATCTCTCCCAGCACATGCAATGTGGATAAATACTTCATTGTTGCTTCATTAGCTGAAGCATCAGCCTGGCCCTGTTCAGACGATTTTATCGTTTTTCGATGAAGAAGTCTATTTTGTAACCTGTTATTAAGCCTAACATTTTCCCTGCATTATGATCACAAAGGGTCATATTTGCCTGTCCTCACCCCCACACCATTCTGCCTTTGACTTAGTTTGAACAATAAAACAGTGGTTTCACTTCCTAAGAATTCAGAACTAGATTTCTACTGTCTACAGTCACATTCCACTAGAAGTAGAGAGGAGTGTCCTGGTGTCATTCTCCAAGGAATATACCCACTGGTCAGTCTCTTTTTCAGAAAGCTAGATAAGTCTCCAAATAGATATAGAAGAGTCTATGCAGATAGAGATGGGATCTTAAGGAGATCAGACATATTTGATATATCTTTGTATGTACTGCCAATGTCTTCACTATGGGTTGCTTTTTAAGTAAATAAATGAATGGTTGGATAAATGGAGACAGCCAAACTTTCAGTGAGGTACAAAGACAGAAAATGAAACTTGTGAAGAGAACAATTTCTTGCCTTAGTGAGAACTGGTTTTCTCAACTGGGCACTACTGATTATCTGGTCAAGAAGATGTGCTGAGTAGGGAGAAGAGGGGCAGCATGGAGCCAAGGCAGGGCTTGCATCCCTGGGCACTGCAGCATCACTTCACAGCACCAGGCTCTGGCTTCTAGCCACCAGGTGCCATTATTGATAACCAAATATGCCAGTGGCACTGCCAAATGTGCCTAAGTGGTAACACCGAGGGAGAAAAGGAGTAGGGTAAAATTACCGCTGCTCAAGAACCACTGGGTCAGAAAAATCAATTTCCTTTTAACTGTAGAGACTGATGAAAATTAGAATTCTTTTAACATCTGGAGATATGATGTAAAATGTGCAGGACCATGTTGCAAATAACAGTATATGATTAAGGAAGTTTAGTTCCCCAAATAATTTAATCTGCATCACACTGAAGAATCCAGATTGTATAAAAGCACATGATGGACTGCATCCCGTTCCTTGCAATTATTCTTCTAATCAAAATGAGCCAAGTCTAGAGAGGAGAAAGAGGAATACACAAACACGGAGGCTCAGCATCAATGTAAACAGGTTCTGGGCTCCACAATACAGCACAGCATCTTCTGAAGTTTGGGTCTTGAATCTCCCCTACCCCATGTGTTAAAGACTTGATCCCCTTAGTAGTTCAACTGACTACTGAAACAATATAGATGGTTTATGTAGCACTGGGTTGCTTCTCAGTGGCTGAGGGGGGACTCCCATTGCTGAAGACACAACACACGTAGGACATATGAGTTGCATGACTCAAGTTGGATCTTGCTAGAAGGCCTATTTTCTATGGTCTATGATTCCAGAAAATATTATGTAAGCTGCCCATGGAGGAAAGCAATTAAACAGTCTGACTCAGCAGCAACAGCTATGAACCAGGGCAATTACCATCATGGCAAGTTATGTATAAAGGTGCAAAAAATGTTGTTCACATGTTGGTGGCAAGCAACAGTTATCTAGTTGGACAGGAGGGAAATCATACCTGGTACTAGAAACCTAGCCAGCTTCCTGGTGAAGTCATGGACCTTGGAAAAGAGTCTACTGCCAATACTTTGTTAGAACATCATAATTCCTTATTACAGTCTAGCTTGTCCTTATACCCACAGGCAACTGTAATTACCATCTCTCATTAAAGTGGCTTCTCTGTATGACAAATGGAGCCCATCACAGGGAATCACAACTGGACACAATATAGAGACCAATAGAGTGTGCAGAACCCAGCCCTAATGGATACATCTATATCACAGCTACTGCAGGGGAATTAAAGTTTTAAGAGCCAGAAAATTAGGAAATCTGTTGTGAAATAGTCTCTCCAAGAAATGGATGCATAAGCAAGGTTGGAACAATAGCAATAGCAGTGCACACGCTAATGTGGAAGGGGGAAGTAGTTTAGGGTTCCATCCTTAGAGAAAGAACTACAGGCAACTCTGGGTGAGTGAAGTCCTGAGTGTATGTGCAGTTGGACATGGCAAAGTTGAGGAGTCTAAGACCAATTGTACCATGAGAAATTGGCACAGCCTTTCCCATACAAGCCAGGCTCAAGGGAAATGGCAAAGCTTTCCTTGGGAGTCCCAGTATGGGTTTTATGAATGATTAATCGATGTATGCAAAGATTAGCCACTTCAGCTGTTTCCTCATAGACGTTCACAGCCTAAGAACCTGCTCTCCTATAGACACCTCCCGTCTAGACTCACTAACCCCTCCCCCTGTACTGTACGTAAAAAATGATCTGAGGTCTAGGTTGCAGCAGTAGCAATAGCAATAAAGAACATCACTAATCCAGCTTCGCGATATATGTGCCTGCCCTTTCTTCATTCCCTCGCCACCCTAGGCAGGGTTGCAGGACCCCAGCCATGCAGGACACAGTGTCATTGATTGCTGGAAGAAAGAGGATTAGCTTTTCATAAGCATGAACTCCCTTATTGATTGTTCAATGGAGAGTAGTCAACCTTGAAATCATATACACATAAACAACAAAAACAAATTCAGCAGGTATGTGTGTATGTGTGTGTGTGTGCATACACACATATATATGTAACAGATACAGTTAAAGAAAAAGAGGCAAAGAAGAAAAAAGAAGCTATCTACTTGAGAGTGGGGAGAAATTTGAGGTAGGGAAGGAGAGAGGGAAGGAGGAAGGGAAGAAGGGGGGAGGGAAGGTATTTGGGAAGGACTGGAGGGAGAAAAGGTAGGGGGGAGTGATGCAATTTTCTTTCAATTAAAAATGTTTAAAAGTAAAACCATTTATATATATATATATATATAAACATTTAAATTGATTGTACATTATATATAATTGGTTTTATTTTTAAATGTTTTTAATGTATGTGTTTTACATGTACACACATACACACACACATATATACATGATAATTCAAGCAGTACTGTTGCAAGGTTGTTGAAATGAAAAGTGAGCCCCAATGAAAAATCCTTAAATTTGGGGGATCATGCCTTTGAAAGGAATCACGAGGTTCTTGATCCCTTCATTGCTGTCTTCTGCTTCCCGCCCATGAGATGAGCAGTCTTCCCCTCCACAAGCTCCTGCTAAGTGAGTTGCCTTAGTACAGAACCCAAAGCTAAGGTCAATTGATCCTGGATTGAGGCAAAATAAAGGTTATCTCTTTATAAACTGATTGCTTCAGGCTTTTTTTTTCATTATAGTCATGGAGAGTCACGAAAACAGTGCCTATGGATAAATAAATATACAGCACTACTTGTTTTAAAATCTTTCAGTGTGGTTCTTAGTTTAAGTGTTCAGACAACACAAGCAATATAGTAATGAAGGGTCAGGAGGAAACTTTGGGAATATCTTTAGCCTAATGATGGTGATAACTTCACCCATACATTCATTAAGTCATATATACCAATGCACAGCTTTTATACATGATAGTATAGTCAATATAAAGGAAAAAAGCAAGAATCTTGCTTGTTCCATGCGTATGTAACATTTCACTGAAGGTATTAGGACAATGAGTCAAGGAAAATACAAAAAAGACACTAGAGTACAAAGGAATAAATAAAATGAAAAAATCAAAGTTAAATACATAAAATAATCATAGAAAATGTGTTATGTGTAGTTTGTGCATCTCTTGGTAGCCATTTGTGTAACTGAGGCATTGATGTATTCTGTGAGGACAGCATGGTTGAAACAGAAAGTGGACCCAGGGACAGAGGCTACCTCTGTCTGAACATGCTCTTAGACTCAGTCAGTAGAGAGTACTCGGCATGAGACCGACACCCAAATGTCAGCTGGGTGGATGATGGGAAACAAATAAATGATTATGGATTCTCTTTTTTGGTTTATTTCTAAGCTCTAAAAAAATAAAATTTGTTCTATGTTTTTGAAGATTATTATTAAGTGAAATGTGAAGTTTTTTTATAAGAATTTAGTTTTCTTTTACTGTATTAAATTTATGTTTCAGGTTTCTTCTGAAATTGTTTGGTTATCCCTTAATCAACCTTTATGTAATGCAAGAATAAAAACTGCTTAGGTGACTATAGGACCTGCATGGTATTCTAAGTCTGTGTAGATCTGTTTTCTGAATGCTAAGATACATGAATAAATTTGTTTATTTAAAAAATTCTAATGTAATTTACAAATGATTTTCCTGCAAGAATTTAAATCCAAAGAAATTAAACAAGTTCATAAATATACATGACATATGACACTGTTCCTGATGAATTATGTTTGCACTACATGAAATTGTTTTTGAAGGACAAAAATTTGCTCAATATAGCAATTTTATGCAGTTCAGTTCAAAGAAAAAGTCACACAAAGTGTGGGGGGGGAACTGCCACTGAAGGACAGAGCAGGTGTCAGCTCCTGTCCTCAAGACAAAGGAGTTAAAGTCCACTGGTTTTTTATTGTTGCCATTTCCTTCTTTTGTTGCAGTGCTGGAGATGAAATTCTGGGCTTGTGGATGCTTTGCAAGTTGCACCCTCAGTTCTTGGCGTAGTAAGACAGGATATCATTGTGTAGCCTTGACCAGCCTCAAATTCACCATCCTTTTGTTTGCCTCCTAAATGCTGGGATTGCAAAATACCCAGGCCAAGTGATCTTCTACAGCTTTCCCAGTTCGTTCCCAGGGAAGGGAACTGTTGCATCTAAGGACAGAGGACATACTGTGAGTCCCGTCACGTGTCATTCTTACCCACTGCTTCTCTCCAAGTACGCAGAGCTCCCTGACTGCCCAGAGTGTACAAGGACGAAGTAGTAGCTACCACTAAATATGTTAGAGTCTTACTTCATTTTCTATAGTTAGAACAAGGTTCTAAAGCAGGCTGCCTTGTGGGTTTTATTTAGGGTCATAGTCCTGGAAACTCCAATAGGTGAGGGCCTTCTGAGACCATCAGACGTGATGGATGGCGTCACGCTGGGAGTCTGCATGAGCTCACACAGTTACTGCTAATAAGAGCCCAGTCTTCTAAAAGCCAAAGCAAAGTCAAGATTCCCTTCTGCCTTCAACAGCTCAGTAGGCATTCTTCCTGAAGGATCATCTATTTCAACAACAGGGCACTGGGTCAAGCTTCCAGCACATGACTTTGTGGGATATGGTCAAACCATGTTTAAAATCAATCCCCTGTATGAGTCACTAGTAAGATACCTTCTCTTTGTTAGACTCTTTCTCTTTCATTTTGCTTTCAGCTTTCATCTTTGGTCAAACTCTAAACATTTGCTTATCTCTTACATAGAGAGTTGAATACAGGAAAGATTTCTTCAGTTGTTCAAAGTGCTGTTAAAGTTGCTGGGGCAATACTTTATAAAAGAGATTTCTTTAAATTGAAGATAATTCTCTCTTCATCTATACAGGATTCTGATTTCGTACATTATGGGAATTTGTTTTGTTTTACTTAGTCTTAATACTTTAAACAGTACTTTTATTTATAAAACACATATCAAAGCAATAAAAAACCCAAAAACTGCATTATCAAATATTTTAGAAACCTCATTGAAAGCCATTTCCTTTCAATATTAGGAATAGGCTGTTCTTCAGCGATAGTGACAGAGGCTTCTGAATAGTAAAACAGGGAAAAGAACTGGGATTTTAGCCTCCTGCTCACCTGACAGGTCTATTTCTAAGGTGGCTTGGCTTCCAGATTCTGCAGCTGTGGTTCCCTTCTTTGTCCTACTATAGTGTGCTGTATGGTGAGCCATGTGGGCAGTGTCTCAGTACAGTCCTCAAAGTGGGGTGCTCACAAGGGCGGCATCAGCCATTTGGGCAGTGTCTCAGTACAGTCCTCAAAGTGGGGTGCTCACAAGGGCGGCATCAGCCATTTGGGCAGTGTCTCAGTACAGTCCTCAAAGTGGGGTGCTCACAAGAGCGGCATCAGAACCAACTCTCTTCAGATGCAGATTTGTGGATGCCACTGCAGCATCATGGAATAAAGCTGTGGGTGGCACCACCAGATACTGATACTGAAGTCTGGGGGTGGCACCCGGCCTTCTGACTCTTAGCACGCACTTTCCAGGAGAGATGTTCATTTATGCTAAGAATCCCCAATTGGAGACATCTCTCCTGGGAAACAGCTGCCTTTCTTCCTGTCTAAGACTGGGAGTTTAACGTGCTGAGGAGTTGGGCTTTTCCTGTTCACCTCTGTTTGAGGAGAACATACAGAGAAGATGATTGAAGGCTCTGGAAATCCACTGTTTTGATCAAGAAAACATCTCTGATTTCATGGCTTCCACTTTTCATGAGCACAGGCTAGACCCCATGGCACAGCTACCAGTTCATTTAATTCTTTATTGTTTGCCTTCTAAAAGCTTCTCAGATGGTGCTAAAAAATAAGATAAACACAATAATGGTGATGTGTTATCATGTCCTGGAAGACGGAAATATAGATATTCACTTGTATTTTTTTAATAAACACTTGGAGAAAAGAGACCAGTATTCTACTTTGCTTTCTCTTGCTGTACCAAACACCATGACCAAAAGCAACTTTGGCCAAAGACACTTCCGTGTCATAGTCCATCACTGACAGAAGTCGAGGCAGGAACTCAAACCCCTGGGAAGGATACAGATACTGGCTCACACTCTCTCTAGCTTGTACTTAGCCAGTTTTCTTACCCCATCCAGGACCACTTGCCTAGCAGTGGCGCCTCCCACAGTGACTGTGCCTTCCCACACCAGTCAGCAGCAACACAATCCACGACACACACGCTTTCAGGCTAATCTGATCTAGACCGACTCTCGAACATAATTCCCACTTCCCAGGTGGTTGTTGGACACTGAGGAACCAGAAAATTGGAATATAGAAGACAAAGTTGCTTGCATAAAAAAATGAGACCTTTTGGAACAGTTCAGTGAAAGGAGATGAAGCTCTGTTCATGGGTGGACAGTCTAAAACGGAGCTGAAAAGATAGGAGATCAAGGAGAGAAAAGGTTCCTACTGACAGAACCAGGATCCTGACAGGGAGTAGTGAGCTCTCTAACAAATATTCAATGAAAGCCATCAGACCCTACATACCAGGCTGTGCTCTCAAATCACTAATACTCTCAAACTGTGGACAATAAACTGTAGAGTACATCAGCATGGTCTCTGCTTCATGTTTGTGTTCATTGATGGTTTTCATCCAGGAGTAACCTATGAGTGCCTTCTAATTAATAGACTATAATAAAACTTTAATATGACATATGATGATGTATACATGACTGTAATGCCTATCCTTTGTGGAGGGAAATTTTTCCTTTCTCTTGCTGGTTGTAAAGGAGCAAGTTAGCATCTTGTGAATGGCCTATGTTTGAAATTCCACGCAGTGAAGGCCCTTGGAGAGCCTCTAGGTGGTTGTCAACCAAAAGGAAGCTGGAAAATGACATTGTCAACAGTGCAACTGCAAGGAGCTGAATTCTGCCAATGATCTGAGTGACCCTTTATGCAAGGCTTTCCCATTGGAAGGCTACCTCAAATGTGCCCCTTTCCATACCATGCCTTCTGTCTTGTGCAATACCTTAAGTAAAAGTATCACCTCAGTCATGCTTGGACTCCTGAGCCATGGGTGCTGTGTGACATTAAATATGTGACCACAAAATTTGAGGCAATTGTTATGAAGTCATAGATAACTATATAGGTGAACTAGCAGTAATGTCTACCATACTTGTACTGGATTTGGTGAAGTAAACACATTTTTTTAAAAGTTCAAAACAATTGAACTTGAATCTATTCAAAAATATGATTTAATGATCAATTTCCAGAACAAATATAAAACAGGAAAAAAAGTTTTTTAAAGCATACCTCAGTGATTTAATAAACAAAATCTAGACCAAGGAATCAAAAAAAAAAGAAAGAAATGAGGACTTTGGATTTAAAAAAGTGAGTCTTATCAATAAATTAAAACACATGAACTATATTTGCATTCTAATCTGCACAAATTAAAAACCACAGGAGACAACTGCAAATGTTTAAACACTGAACACTGATTGGACAATTTGCAACATTAAAAAATACTATTAGCTTTTGCAAGTGTGATAGGAGAATCATAATTATGCCTACAAAGTTTTCATTCCTTAAAGGTACACAATAAAAGGAATCACGATTTGGCTCAGAGTGGAATTTAGATATGAAATGTCCCACACAGACTCTCATGTTGAAGGCTTGAACCCCAGACAGTGGTAATGTTGAGACAGGGGTAGATCATGAGGGCACTGATAGATTAATCCATTGATGAGGAATTAACACCTGCATAGCTGAATGAATGGCTATTAGAAAATGGGATGTGCCTTTGCAGGGTCTGTCTTTTCCCAAGCATCTTCCTGCCGTGATGTTTGCTCACTTCCTCACATGAGCTTCTTTCTTTTGCTGTGCCCCCTACCTTCCTGCCTTGCTATCGTCTTACAGCAATAAAGCCAGACAAGCAAAGATCAAAAGCTTCGAAACCACAAGATAAACTACTGCTTCTTCTTCGAAGTTGTTTACAACAGGCATTCTGCTGCAGCATTGGAAATCTAACACAAGGGAGTATAAAAATAACATTGACCCTTGTTTTGTAAGTCTCAATGAGATGCCAGGAAAGAGAGAGTTCATGGCAGTTTATTCCTTACTTTTATGTGTCATTGCCGCTTTCTATCATGAAGCCTACTTATTGTTTCTTGTGTGAGGGAGTCATAGAAGCACCAAAAAACAGAGTATATTTAAGGATAGTGTGGTGCTGCAGCACAGACAAAGTGAGGACAGGACATGAGCCATGCTTCCTTCCCTTAATCATGCTGGTAGCTCCCAGGAGGAGGTATAAGGTATACCTTATACCTTGAATGTATAAATGAAATTATTATAATTTCCATTCAGTTCTAACCTCATATACTTAAACGTCGTCATTAGTGCATAAGCATATTATATGTAACTTACAAATAAATATCATATGTAGTATCTGGTCACATGGACAAAAGAAAAGGGACTTTTAAATAAAGCACGAGGAAGACTCTATGTGAAAGTAGCTTCACCCAGGATGCTGTTTGTCTGAAAGAGCATCTCCTTGCATTGCTGAGTAAATGGCTGTGCTATTCTAGAATCAAAGCAGACAAGCTTCTTTACCATGGTAACTAAGCCAGAGTGCCTAACAGCAAGTGCAATGCCAAGCATGTTCTTGAAATCTAAGTATGAGTCAGAGACAGGGTAGGAAATATCTCTAGCATTGGCCTTATGGAACATAGTTACCTAGCTCTTTTTGAGACTGAAGGGTTCAGTGTCAGACTCCAGGTAGAAATTGAGCCACACATGGGCTCCCACAGTTCAGAAGACAGAAAAGTATGTGGATGGGAGGGGCAGCCTCCATCAAGAATTTCATGAGAAACTTCAGTTAAAGAGGGCTTTACACAAAGTCAGTATCTATGGACATGGTATATCTTTCACAGCTGTCATCCTGCTTGGTGGAGAGAAGAAAACTGATGTCAGAGAAAAGAAGATCAATGATAGAAATATTCCCATTGCACATAAACCATTATCTGTTTTTGTCCAGAATAAAACAAAAGACTATGTTCATACAGTCAAGCTAGCAGCCAATCATGGGAAACCATGTGCTACTAAAATTCTTTTTGTCTTATAAGAGTAAAGCTAAAAACCAGGCATAGGAATATGTTAAACAATGGGCAGAACATATCAAAGGGATGTCATGAAAGCTGTGGTTGAACTGTCAGTGACAAAAAAAATAGGTAAAAGTGTTGTAGGTCATTCATAGCCTGAAAATATTAACTGCTTTCTCATCTTTGATACGTGTGACTGCATATCTCAAAGTGTGACATATTAGTACTTATGTGAGACTCAGTTTGTCAATGGATACTTCCAAAATCTAGTGGTTTTGAAATTCTCCTTTTATTTATCCTGTGTTTCTGGGGGTTGTTGGATCTCAGCTGAAAAGATCCTCACATGTGGCATCTTGCAGTCATGATTTCAGGGTGGGTAGGGATGGAGTTATTTGAAGATTTCATTCATATATTTGGCCCTGGAGAAGGAATGACAGGAGCAAATGAATTTGGACAGGTGCCTTTCCCACACAATACCCCATGAATGCCAGTTTGGGTTTCTTTAAAACATGGTGGTTTGGGGATCATTAGACATCTCAAGGGTGGGCAACTTCATCCAAGGTAAGAAAGTCAGGAGAAAGCTGCCTCCTCAAAGCGCAGTGTGACTCATTCTGTGTTCTTCTGGCCGAACAACCAGAGGCTGCCTCATTCAGAGATGGAGCAACAGACTCTGGGCTGTAGAGGAAGATTGTTTCCCCAAATAACAAAGGGAGGAGCCGATGACAGGCACCTCATGATAAACTAGTCCAAAGTCGCATAAGATGCACTCCCTGGCAGTCCTCCCCGGGGGTGATCCAGGAGCTGGTCATTTGCAGTAAGCCCCTGTGAAAAAAGTGAAATCACACTGAAGTGTGGGAATCATTCTAGTGACTCTGGTAGTAACTGGATCTTTTACTCAAAGTTTTGGATTATGGGTTTCAAGAGAGAAAAAGAAAATTCCACTATGGGTTCGGCTCCAAAAGTCTTTTGGAATAGTTGTTACGTATGAGCCTTGCTGACCAAGAAGTACAGCCATTCCCTACTAGAATCACTGTCCTCTGGGGCTGTTTACAATGATCTTTGATATGAGACTTGAGAGATGACTTCAGCCCTCGGCAAAGTCTAGAAAAGAGAAAGAATTTAAGTCAGTGAACTACACAGGAGCGGTCGGTCCAAGGCTTCTCTTTTAAGGTTCTCCTGTGTCAGGAGAGGTTGTGTGGTAAGTCAATCCAACAGTCGTGGCTCTGAGGAATGAGAAGGTAGTTCTCCCATTCCCAGTCCTATGGCTGCCAGAAGAGGCCAGAGCTCTGAGATGTCCGTTCTCACTTAGCTCCTGCAGGCTACGAATAGGAGGTCAAGCCACACGTTATTTCTTGGCCTTAATAAAGTGCAATCTCTATGGGAAACCAAGAAAAGAGCATGGGAACCTAGTCTGCCATTAAGCTAAGGAGAAAACCTGAAGACCCAACTGAAAGGGCAAGCAGACACCTGGGATTTCACAAACCCATTCTATGCCTCCCCTTGAGTCTCAAGCTCACTGTGTACTGTCTTCCTGCTGCAAAAAGTAAGCATTCCAGCTCTCTCCCCTCTGAAATAGAAAGTATGCCATAATGCTGCTAGAATTACAATTTCCTCCTAATGTCTTGTTTCCAAGAGCAATCTGCTTATAATACAATTGCATGAATTAGCAAATAAAATAAGTTAACAAATAAAAATTAACCCGGGGGTTGTAATGCAATATCAGTGTTCAACTCAGGCACAGAATATTGCTGCAGTAAAGAACCTTCTCATAAAATAAGTAGCAAAGAAAATGACTTCTATCTCCCATTATCTGGGCAGGAGCTTGATGGCCCAATTTGTACAGTCTTGAAGGTAAACAATTTTAAGCCACATAAATTAGGATATGAAATGAATTACAATGACCCATTCTCCTCCCTGAATGATATAATAGCCACAGGATCCAAACACAGAAGACATCATAGATACTGAAAACACAGAGTCTGCTATGGCTTTAAGCTGTACTGTGTTAGGACTTAGGACTATGATGAATTCTGGCTGTTGTGTCTCTAAGAAACACTGCAGGAGAGAAAAACAAGGTGAGTACGCAATGCATGGAAGGAAAAATTTTTCTTCATCTTATTATCATCAGTGACTGTGGTGTGGGAAGTTTGAAACTGACACAAGATAACATCCATCTTGCCTCGAAAGGCGACTGTCTGTTGCTCTGATTTAATGGAAAGTCGGCTTCAGGAAGACTCCTGTGAGAACGGCATACAGCTGGAGAGTAGCGTGAATTAATCAGGAGCCGAACTGCCCTCTCTGGTCATGAAGGGTCATTCCTTTCTAACCTTTACATTTGTCCTTGCCATTCTCTTGCACTTTAATTCAATATTAGTTTTCAGGACATGCATATTCTTGCACAGATGCAAGTGGATTGAATGGTTTTTCCTGAGTTTTGTGCAAAACCATTGCCAAGGGACAGGATTCGAGAGCCTCGTAACACAAGAGACTTTGTTCCTTCTCTAACAGACTCATGGAGAGTTTTGGAAGATTATAACAACATTTTAAAGATACACTTCCATTCAATAAATAAATAAATCTGTATGAAACTATAGACTGAGTTACTTTTCCTGAAAAGAGGAATGTAGTAAGGAGGAGAGGGCTGCATTTCCTGTGCCTGGCTCCTGGTGCAGGGTTCCTTGTTTCGTCCTTTCTGGCTCCCTGTGTGTACCCGAAATAATTACATGGAAACTGTATTCATGTTCTAGCCTCTTATTGGATAACTCTCACATATTTGTTTAACCCATTTTTAATAATCTGTGTGTCATCACAAGTCGTGGCTTACCTGGAAAGATTCAGCGTGTCTGACCTGGCAGGCTTTATGGCTGGCGGCTCTCTCTGACTCTGTCCCCTTTCCAGTATCCTGTTCTCTTTTTCCTGTCTATCTAAGTCCTGCCCTATCAAAATGCCAAGGCCTTTTCTTTATTAACCAATAAAAGCAACCCAATGGTGCTGAAGAATTGTCTGTATTCTGTCAATCATGATTTAAATAAACGCTGATTGGCCATTAGCCAGGATGTATAGGTGGGTCAACCAGACAGGAAGTAGAGGTGGGGCTATTAGACCAGGAGAATTCTGGGAAGCGGGAAGCTCTCCTGGCATTCATTCCAGGCCACTGAAGAAGCAGGATGTGACCTGCCCCACTGAGAAAGGTACTGAGCCATGTGGCTAACATGGATAAGAATAATGGGCTATGTACATTACAAGAGCTAATAAGAAGCCTGAGCTAATGGGCCAACCAGTTTATAATCTTCTGGAGATCTCTGTGTGATTTTCTCTGGGACTAAACGGCTGGGGTGACCTGGGCAGGACAGAAACCCCAACAAGCCTGGCCCTCATGCTACAACCCAAATACAGAAGGAACCTCCTACACCATTTCCCCTTTTTCTATTTAAACAAAAAGAAAGGCTTTTATTTTAACATAGTAAAGTTACATATAACAAAACAGTTATCAAGCAAGAATTACAGTTACCATATTTAGATCTATTTTTTTATCATAACAATGGAAAACTATCACTATAACTATCCATTCTTTAACTCCATCAAAGACTCCAGAAGGATAAAATATTACCTAAGTAAACAAGAAATAAGAAACTTCCAAACTCTAGAAATGACAGAGACATCTCGCTGCCTGGACAGTCACCCAAAGTTCCTTTGTACCGTTGGGGCATCCGTCTTTAGCCTACAGGCCCATAGTATCCAGTAGAATTTTCCATGATGCAGGAAAATTTAAAGACAGTTTAGTCACTTTTTTTTTGTATCCTGTAGAATGTCTCACAGACTCTTTTATGAAAGGAACCCCAAAGGATCATCTCACCTTTAGGCAAGTTCAGCAGTCCTTTCTCTGTGGGTTTTTTGTGTCCAGGTAAGAGTATTTTTTTGCCCAAATGGCAATCAAACTCCATAAGGAGTCTCTTTAATGCCCCTCTTCCTCTTGAAGTAGCTGTCTCATTGTCATGAAAAGTCCTAAGTTATTAAAACATTAAATGCCATATTCTGTCATTTTTGAAAGATATGAAGAATGTCTATCTAACTGAAATATACCTCTATATATCTAGAAAATCTAACTAACATGACTACAAGCTTGACTATATTAATGATTATCTATTAACAACCTATATTTTTTAATTATACATTACATTTTTAAATGAACTACACAATCACAATACCTTAATCAAGATTAGAAATATATATATATATAACAAAATTGACCTTAAATTTATATCAATAAAGCAAAATTTATACTGTTGTAAATTATCCATATCTATATCATGTCCCCCTTTAAATTTAAATTTAAAGAACATTTATAAACAATATTTGGGAATATGGGCGTCCGCCCACCTAAGGGCTGCCCTATCTAAAGACCAAGGCAGTTTCTTTATTAACCAATAAAAGCAACCCAAATACAAAAGGACCCTCCTACACCAGAGGTATGAGCATGTATTGTCATGTTGTGACAAAGGACAATTAAGTCAGAAGCTAGAGGAGGCAAGCTGGCCTTCCTCTTCAGAGCTTGTCTGAAATCAAGCCACGTTAAATCAGAGCAGACAAGAGGACTGAAGATTATGTACTGTGGGGCTTCATGTCCCTTGAGACATTAGAAAAAGGGGAAAGCAGAGGGGAGGCAGTGAGGAGGGTTATTAGACTTGTATTCATTTTGTGTGGCTGCTCAAACTAAATAACAAACCTGAACATCTCAGCATTTTATTTTCTCACAGTTCCTCAGACTAGACGTCCAAAATCAACATTAGCAGGGTTTGTTACTTCTGGGGCTATGATGGATAATGTTCTGTGTCACTGGCCTAGCTTCTTGTAGTTGCCCTGCCCCTGCCTCAATGTTTTTTTCCAATCTCTGTTTCCAATTCATACTCTTTCCCCCCTCTTCCTGGCAGCTTATTTTCTCTCAAAATATACTACTAAGGGGATATAGTGACACACAATTGTACTTCTAACATTTCATAGGCCCAGGAGGAGGATCACAAGTTCAAGGCCAGCCTGAGCTACTTACTTAGATCCTGTCTCAAACCCAAGCAAAAAACAATCAAATAAAACCTTCCATACTTGATTAAGCTTTACCAATGTTTTACACTAATGACCTGATCTGAAAATAACATCTCTAAATAAGGGCTCATTCATGAGCATTGGCATTTAGACTTCTGATTATTTTGGAAGAAGGAAATCACAACTCAAAACAAAAACCAAGGATTTAGAGTCAAGTGTTTTTTTTGTTTTTGTTTTTTTTTTTTTTTTTTTTTTTTTTTTTAGTGAGGGCTCCAAATTGTGAGCCTATTTCCACCTTGTCTGAATGTCAGAGACTTTGAGGTTGCTCAAAATTGTTGACAACAACCAGGACCACTCACCCTGATCTAGGGTGTGGGTACTTGGTCCTTTTGACATTAAGATGGCCCACACAGGTAGATCCACTCCACCCTGACAGATGGTCAGGATGTGCGAGCATACTTCTGCTCCTTCATTTGTATTTGGAGGTTTAATCTGGGGAGTGGCTGCCTTCAGGGCACTTGATCTAGGGTAGCCTCACTGCCTAAACAACAGAATGCTGATGTCTTATGTCTCAAAGTACTGAAGCAATTAACTGTTTGAGTTGTCCTTTGATCATGTTAAAGACCTTCTCCCACTTTTGTATTGGGGTATAAAAGAGTATGGAAAATTAAACACAGGCAAGTGATTTCAGGATTCACTGCAACTTCCTCCCAGTACTATGCTATGTTTTCTGTTTTATTACTTTTACTCACGTCTTTGGTCTCTTTACTAACTTTTCTGATCCCTATGCCTCTACCCTGGCAAGCACTATTTTTTTTTTTATCAAAGCTGGGCTCTGACAGTGCTTACAATATGAACCAGTCTTATAATTGTTTATTATAAATGTGGGATAATAATGGGAACAAAGTCATTGATAACAAGGACTAGATGGTAATTACTAAGCAATATGCTTAGCACTTGGTGGAGCTTCCTGCTAATGAGCTCAAGAATGATCAGGGTGAATCAAGGATACTTTGAAGCAAGGCTTTTTATTTCTAGGAGGCACTGAGCTATGTGCATCCCTGGGACATTTGTGGGGTAGGTACTGGCCTCCCATAAAATAATTTCTGCAGATGTGTAGAGTGAAAACTGGTCCTTAATATATGGGGACTTTCTAGTGAAGAAGGGCCATTACCACACGTCAGTGGACACCTCAAACTCCCATCCCAACATTCAAACAGATAATTTAGGATTCTGCTTCTATTTGTAAAACTTTATCTTGGAGAAATTATTAACATAAATATGAAGCAACAATTGTAAGAATTACTTGATCTCAAACTGATGGAAAAGCTTTTTTATGAACAAGCATTGTGTTTTTGACTAAGTTATGCTGGCTTAAAATTATTTATTAGGGGGTGAGGGAGGAATAAACAAACAAAAAAAAAACCCCAAAAAATATTCTTTAATTGCTCTAACAATTATAGCATTCAAGATGGATTAGCTCCAGAGTTGCTATATAACAGTGTCTATATTTAACAATACAACAATTATATTATGATACCTGTATTATACATGAAATTTTTTTAAGAGACTAGAGCTCCTCTTAAATATTCTTCCCACCGAAATTAAAAACCAAGAATTACAGGATGCTTTACAAAGTCTCTTTACAAAGGTATTGTCTATGACTATTTTCACGACTGTGTTGATGGCTTTTGAGTGTAAACTCATTGTATACATTAATCATGTGTAGAATTTCAAACATCAATAGTACTTCACAGTTATTTTAAAATATATTCAAATATAGTAAATCATCAAAAGCATCCCCAATAATAAACATAAAATGTTGTCTTTCTTATATTATTGCCAGTCCAGGAATGTAAAGATGATATCTATCTATCTATCTACCTACCTACCTACCTATTCATTCATCTATTTATCTATTTATATCATCTATCTATGCCACTATTTTGAAAATTAATAATGAAAAGCATATCATTATCATAACAGAGGAAGAAAAATTATCTAGCTCTCAACTATAAAGGAGATATTAGAGAAAATAAGAACAAAAATAAGTTTTTCTAACAAAATATGCAATAAATATACTAATGTATTTATAATTATCAAGCAATTACTAAATATTTAGCTTTAATTAGATGTCATTTTGTAGATGCCCAAAAATGTGAGCCTTTTTTCACCTTAACCAAAGGTCTGAGAGTTGGAACTTACCTCTATTCTTTCAAGGTTATTGTGTTTCTACCTCAAACAAAAATCCCACCTAGATTCAGATCATAGAATTCTGCTCTCTCAAGGTTATTGTCAACATATTTGGCTAATATCCGGACCTTGTATTTCAGGAATAAAGAAGTATATATGTTTCTACCTCAAACAAAAGTCTAAGGATCCAACTAAGGTTCCAGTTCCCTTAAGGGGATAACACTGGATTCCACCCAGGGAATGGTTTGCCTACAGAATGTTTTGGTCTAGGGTGTGAAAGTGACTTATTTTGTCCTAGCAACAGAATGTTTAACTATGGATGTAGCCTGTGACTTTCAATTGGTCTATTCAATTCTTTGTATATTATATTAATGCAGTTTTTTAATCTTACTCCTTCCTACCTCTTGGGGTCAAGGTATTTTAAGCAATTGGAAATCAAATGCAGGTGATTTCAGTATTCACTGGAACTCCTTTACGGTACTCTTCTATGGTTTTCTGTTTTATTATTTTTCACACGTCTTCGTATTCTTTACATATATTTCTAAATCCCCAGTCCCTAACCTGGCAAGAGGTCTTTTTGTAGAGGCTGGTCCCCGACATCATTTAAATACTTCATGGACATTTTAATATGCAAATATACATTCACACATACATATAGGAATAAACATCTATATCCATGAGCACTAACATGTTCATTTAATTCTCATGAAAGTTTTTAAAATAAGTGTTAATTTTCATTTTGCAGATATTGAAAATGGACTCAAGCAGTCTGCCCCAAATAAAACAACTTCATGTGGTAGAGTTGAAATTTAAGTTCAATTGACTGAAGAGTTTGGAGATTTAAGTGGAATGCAATATGACCAGCCTAGTGTTGGGGCAATCATCTTCAATATCTGAGGGAAGGAAATGAAGTCTGCTCTCACCCCTATAATTTGGCATGGCCCATGAATTCTGTACAGTGAGAAAATAGGGGGATTTAAAATAGAAAGTCAAAACAAACAAACAAACAAAAAAGAAACACTAAACTTCCCTTTCTTCACTAGAAGGCTATCTGATTAGAAATATATAGTTAATTATCAGAAAAAAAGAATTCAAATCAATACATAAATACATTAGCATCCCAGAAAATACTTTTACCAATATAATTTATAATAGAAATTGCAGATATTTCTTTAACAACAAAGAATACTCCACAAATATGGTAACTCATTCTAACAAAAATGTAAATTAACTTTAAGGAAAGAGATGTAAAGTTTTCAAGAAAATGTCCCAGAACTCTAAATCAATATAGAAAATCCAGTATAAAAGAGGTTCCCATTTTCCTAACATATTTCAATATGTTCTGGCATATATTGTTACTATTTTAATTTAAATCTCAACAGTGTTTACAGAGAATGTAGTGAGGTAAAGTTGATGCTCTGTGTAAATATGAACAAAGACCAAAGAAAATTGAAGAAAAATAAAAAAAGTAAAGTACCAAAAGCAGATACCAGCTTTTGTGCAGCACAGAAACCAAGACAAATATCACTGGGATAAGAAGAGACAAACAGATCAATGTAATACAATAAATAAACTTGAGTCAGAGTCATGAAAAGTTGGCATTGTAGCAGGCGCCATTATAAACAAATAGACAAAGGACAGACTTCAGGAAATGACCAAAGGGCAACTGGTTATCTATAAGAATCAGAACAAAATGAGAAAACTGTTTCTGAACAAAATAAATTCTAGGTAGATTGAAGACCATAGCATGAGAATTAAAACTTCAAAACTCTTATAAGAAAATGATTGAAAAATAATTCCTTAGCCTGAGAACCAAGGATTTGTTGAGCCACATACAAAAGCTCAAATGCAAAAGGTAAGGTTCTTGTTTGCAACTATGTTGTGGAGATGACCACACCAGTTAGCATGCCAACAGAAATAGGGACATTGCACAAGGCCCACCTCCAGATGAAGCACTACAGGCAATCAATCAATGGCTACTGAGAGAGACAATCAATCTTTTCCAGGGTGGAACTCCTAATAGGTTGTCCAGTACCAAGTGGTCAGCCCTACACACACGTATATGTGAGTATCAAAGAACAGGTCCAGTAGAAGTCATGTGTTTCATATACATAAAATAATTAAGTTATAGGGAAAGAGGTCATGACCTTTAGAGAGAGTGAAAGAACCCTAGAGGAGTTGGAGGGGGAGTGGAAATGATATAAATATAATATAATACACATGCATGAAATTTCCAAAAAAAATTTAATTAGAAAAAGTAAGGTTCTTGATATATGTTTAATTCGGTGAAACCAACAGTGTTTAAAGTTATTACAAATATCCCTGAAATGTAAAATTAAAATCACAAGAATTGAAGTTTTAAAAAGTGGGTTTGGTCAGAGCTAAAATGCAGATTCTGGGGCTGAAGAGAAGTCTCAGTAATTAAGCCTGGTTTTCCAGAGGTCCTGAGTTCAATTCCCAGCAATCACATGGTGGCTCATAGCCCTCTGTACTGAGATCTGGCGCCCTCTTCTTGTCTGCAGGCATCCATGCACATAGAATACTACATACATAATATATAAATAAATCTTTTAAAATTTCAATTATTTACAGGTTAAACCTTCTACAAATTAACCATATGCAGGGAAAATTCAAGATGAAAATATAAAAGACATCCATGAAAGAAAAAATTCCCAGGAGACAATAAGTACGGGAACAAATATCCTCACTAATCAATACTCATTAAAGTGTAATTTGGTCTTAAAACACAGTTTAGAAGGAGCAGTTCCTAGCCGTAGGACTGACAAAACAAAACATATAATAAATAAACACAAAAACAAACCCCTCATAATATCAATTATTGCTAAGTATATAAATAAATGGAAACTTTGTAAGAAGGTAAATTGGCACATGATGGAGAGAAATTCCATATTGCCTGGTAAATAAACACAAATAAATATGTTTTACATTACCTTCCTATCCAGTTACTCGCTATTGAGTGATATATAATAATGTAGAAAAAGGTGCAGTGTGGTGCACAGCAAACAGTAGAAACCCATTTAAACATACCTGGTGGAGAAATGGGACTGCTAGATCACGGAACAGTCTTACAGGGATAGCCATAGACCAGCGAACCTAAGCTTTACATAACTATATCCACATATGAACTTCTTAAAAGGTATGTTGCTGAAAAAATTTAAATCAACTTTCAAAATACACCTAATAATATTGAATTGTCACTAAATTTGAATGTCTATAAAAGTATACTATCCATTCCTTTTAATCATATACATTTGTCTTAAACAGTCCAACATTTGAAAGTTATTTCTTACATAACTTCCATATGCAGTTTAACCTCTTATATTTAGGCAAATTAAATATTTGATAACGGATTCCAGAGCATCTTAATTTTGAAAGTAAAGGACCACTGATGTGCCTTGTATATCTATTTTTAAAACAAATTGGAATGGTTCTTTCTGTTTTCAGATCACTATGAAAATTCAATGAACTTTCTAGGCAATTGCTCTCTTCTTACTATTGATGGGGGAAGTATATTTTAAAGAACAAAGGAGAGGGAAAAAATTCTTTCAGAATTATATCTTGCAATAGTAACAAGCAAATGCATTGGGATATCTTTATAGCTTGCATTTTAATATATTTTACGTACTTCATTTTTTGCTGTTGTTTGTTTGTTTTCAAGGCAGGGTTTGTCTGTAGCTTTGGAACCTGTCCTGAAACTAGCTCTTATAGACCAGGCTGGCCTCAAACTCACAGAGATCCACTTACCTCTGCCTACTGAGCGCTAGGACTAAAGGTGTGTGCCAACACTGCCCAACTTACTTTACTATTTTTAAGTGTGAGTATGTTGGGGTGAGAAACATATGCAGAGAAGATCAGATGATGGCATCAGATCCCATGAAACTTGCATTGCAGACAGTTGTGAGCCCCTTGATGCAGGTGCAGGAACTGAACTCAGGACTTCTATAAGAGCAGCATGTATGCTTAGCCTATTAGCCATCTATCCAGGTCCTACAGCTTGCATATAAAACTGTCTGACATTTTTGTACTGTGTCTTTTACATTGTCTATGAAATGTTTTTCAGGCTCATGTACTCTGTATTGAGTCACTGAAATAATCTATACAATCTGTAGCCTTACTGGCTTATTAATTTTTCATTATTGATTATCCTGAATATCTAGATTTGCAAAAAAGAATTGAAAACAAAGCCTTTATTTTGTTGTTTGATATTGTTATGGTAAAAATAAAACTGTGCCATTTCCTGAGGGGCCCATGGGCCATGAGGGGCAGTGAGTCCCAGGCATAGAGCCATGGCAGGTGAGAGATCTCGGTGGATCAGCTGGTCCCACGAGGAGTCTCAGCAGGTGAGAGAAAGAGACCCATAGGCACGCCATGCAGCGAAAGTGGTATTTATTCAGTAGGTTATGGGAGGAAAGGGAAAGGGGGAAGGAAAGAGAAGGTGAAATAAGAGAGAGAGACATAGAGAGAGGGAGAGAGAGGTGAGGAGAAGAAAGAGAGAGAGAGAAAGAGAGAGAGGAATGGGGAGAGGAGAAGAACCACAGCAGCTACCTCTTCAGAAGAGAGATGGAAAGAAAGAGGCTCAGGCTGGAAGCAGAAGGAAGATTCACTTGCCACGGCAGTTGGGGGGAGGGAGTGTGCAGGGTTTGTCTCTTAAAGGAACAGGACAGACAATTACATTCCCATCTCTTTTTTATAATAAAAATGCAGGAGGTTAGGCACAACAGGTTAAAGGAATTGGGACAGTGGATTATCAAGACGGCTTCCTGCTTATTAGTGGGTGCCATCTTTGGGGGGACCAGCTGGATGCTTGTCACATCCTGGGATAGCTGATCTCTTTGCTCCTGTCCAGTGTTTGTGGTATGGAAATGTCTGATGTCTCTTATACCTGTTTAAGGTATTGGAAGAACAGAGGAAAAAGTTAAGTTTAGGAAAAAAGTTTTAAGGACTAGGGAATTGAGAGAGATGTATCTGACCTGTTTAAGGTGGATCTTTCAATTCAGCTCCCTGAACTCACAAGAATTTTTGGGGTTTGTGAAAACATAAATTTTAGCATATTTATGTCAGAAAGACTGTGACAGATGTTTTTACACAATGAAAAGTATCTTTAAGACTATGAAAGGCAGCATGGGAGATTTTTGTTAACTTGTAGCTTATTGAAATTTGTATGGTGAGTCTGTCTTTTTAAAGACAAAACCTTTCAGCTGTCAAACTGCATCAGAGATCTTTGAGAAGGATAAAATTTTACTTGAGTTATTGATTAAAAACCAACAGAGAGCTTACTTGGTTAGCACCTAGAGCTACTCCTCAGGGTCATCCATGGTCGCTGAGGGTTGTATTTTTCTTTTGCTGTTTAGTGCAGGGCCTGCCAAGCTCCAGAAGATCCTGTGGGCTAAGGAATCTGTAGGAAGACAAGCCTACCTTAACGTGAGCAGCTAGGCTGTTGATTCCAGTGATTCTGTCCATATCTGGAGATATTCAGTTTAGATGAAAGGCAGTTTTACCCAGTGGTCAGCAGTTGGCAGTTGAAGCGAATTGTGGATGGATGTTGTTTTGTGTCCATTTGTCTTCTGTCTTCTTCAGAGGAAATAGCGTGCTGCTGCTAGGAGCCAACCTGTCTCTTTTTGTTATGAAAATGCCTTATTTCCCAGGTCTCTGAGCAGTTGAGGGTTGCTTACCGGGTATAGATGAATTATAACTATAATATAGAATCTGCCTGGAGAGCTGGGTCCGAGCTTGACTATACAAGCTCTCAACTTAGCAGGTAAGATTTATATGTATAAAAGACAGAAAGATGAAAAAAACTGCTTCCAATAGAAGGTTAATGGTAGAACTGACAATAGTAGAGGACAGCTTAATATATTTTAAAGCAGGGTTAGATTAAATATACTGTATTTTTGCAAGAAACTTAAAAGTACATACCAATTTAAAACATGAGACTTGTTTTTGTAGTCTGGAACGAGATACAATGAACAGGCCATTATAACATTTAACAGTAAATATAAGTGTATTAAAGTTACATGTATGCACACACAGTGAACAGGAATTGGGCAAAGTGGATGTTCAAAGGCACGCCACTGCGCAACACACACAGGTAACAGAGTCAACACTGGGGAACCAGGCAGGGAAAACCTCAGTAAAGATGGTGGGACTTGGTCACCTGATCTGGCTCTCAATTAAGATGGTGGTGAAGTTACCTGACCTCAGTTAAGATGGTGGTAAGGTCACTTGACCTCAGTCAAATGGCAGCAGTCACATGTTGTATGGAGAAGCCACGATTTTTGAGCAGCGGGAATTTAAAACATAATAACAAGAGAGACCAAGAGGCATAACCTGCCCTGTTGCCAAGCCACTGTGCCACAAGCTGTGGTGGGGAACAAAGCTGAAATTGAAAACAACTGTCTTATAGATCCAAGTAATCTTTTTGGTTTCTGTGGGACCAATAGTAGCGGTGGCAGGGATAGTTTGAGGAAAAGCGAAGCCAGTGGGACACTGGCAGAGCATTTACAGGTGGGTGGGTGATAGTTTGAGGGCTTATACTTCCTAGTTGAAAATGTGAAAACAGCGACATCACAAGGCTTATAGGAGGACGTCTCCTCTCTATAGGTGGGGTATTGGTGAAACAGCAACACCACAAAGCCTATAGGAAAACGTCTCTTCTCTACAGGCAGGGTGTTGAAACCTGACTGTCTCCAATCTGGGCGACATGGAAGCCAGAGAGGCTAGAGGCTGCCCTGGGAGGTCTCTCACATCGGGGACCACTTATGAGTGGTCCAAAAGAAAAGAGAAAGAAAATTTGAGGGACCCCAGGCCCAAATCAAATGAACCACACAGCATGTACAGTGCTAGCACGGGAGGACTACCCTGGGTCGTCCGATCATGTTTTTAGCTATGGGAAGCAATCAGAGAGGAATGTCAGTGAAGGGCTCAAGCATAGCCATGAAGGCTGTGGTTAGGGCTTTCCCCTCATTTCTAGGAACACCAGAAGACTGTGGGGAGCTCAATGGTCAATTCCTTGGGTTTGGAGAAACGGTTAAGCTGACCAGAATGGGAAACTCACTGACCGAAGCTGCTGGTGTGCATAGAGGTTGGTGTTCTGGCAGATGGAACACAGGGATGTTGTAAAGAAACTAGGTTCCCGAGCCCAGGGTTCCACATGTCCTAGTCGGTCTGCCTGTGGAGAGAGCCTGGCTGAGTCACAGAGCACCAATGTTATGGTAAAAATATAACTGTGCAATTCCCCAAGGGGCCCGCAGGCCACAAGGGGCAGTGAGTCCCAGGCATGGAGCCACAGTGGGCAGTGTGAGAGATAGAGGTGGATAGGCACACCATGCAGAGAAAGTGAGTATTTATTCAGTAGGTTATGGGAGAAAAGTGGGGGAAGTGGTGTAGGAGGGTCTTCTGTTTGTGTATTGCCCTCATTGGTTAAATAAAGATACTGCCTTGGCCTTTTGATAGGGCAGCCCTTAGGTGGGCGGAGTAGACAGAACGGAATGCCGTGAGAGAGAAGGCAGTGTGGCAGACACCATGCTTCTCCAGCACAAGATGGACACTGGTTAGACTCATGCTGGTAAGCCACAATTCAAGTGGCGATACACATTAATGGAGATGGGCTAAAATAATATGTGAGAGATAGCCAATAAGGGGCTGGAGCTAATGGGCCAGGCAGTATTTCAATGAATACAGTTTCTGTGTAATTATTTCGAGTATGCACCGGGAGCTGGGTGGGACAGAACAAGGGGCCCTGCACCGGGAACGCAGCCCAAGCCCCTCATTGCTACAGATTGACGCCCAACATGGTTTTCTGACTCCACGTAAAATCTGAGAGAGATTCAAAAAGAATACAGAGTTTAACAGAGTTTTTGCTGTTTGCTAGCAGGGTGCCGCAGAGAAAATTTCCTCACCCAGCAGCCTCAACAGTAAAAAAACTGTGGCGGTTTTAAAATGCTGGCTTTCTGGGCTATGCTGCCGGCACCATCTCTGGCTCCCACTGGAGACAGATTATTTGCATGGGATTTCTGACTAAAGTGCTATGGCTTGCTTGATGGCAATGTGGACTGCTGTGTGCTTGGAACTGTGCTCGGCTCAGGAGCACCAAATGGCTCTGAGCAGGAGCGGCTCTGGCTCTGCTATGCTGAACTGTGCTAATCTCAGGCAGGATTGTAATTATCATAATAAAAGCACAGTTAAGGTTTAGACTGGGCAGGAAACAGGCAGTACCTTATAACCCCTACAAAGCTCAACTTAAGTTTTTAAGAACAGCTTAGCATTTTAAGAAGTGCTCCTGGATAGTAAAGAATTACAGATTCACAATAGGACAGATTCAGACATAAAAGACCTCTAAATGAGTCACAGTGTTGGATGGCTGTATGTAGGCTTGGGAGAGAAAAGAAAAAGAGTATAGAGAGTCATAAAATAATGTTAATGCCTTAAAAAAAAGGGTAAAGTCTTTAAAGAGACAGAGTACAGATAGTCATAGATTAAAAACAAAGAGAGCGAGAAAAGAAAAATAAGCCACGTAAAAATGGAAAATTCACAGAAAGTCTGGATTATGTATTTTATTGTGTTTTCTTTGAATTTTTGACTGTGAAGGAGCTAGGTACAGAGAGACTTTTTATTGTATGGGCTGCCAAGCTAAACCAGCATGGATATTATTATAAAGTTATAATGGCTTCAAAATTTGGGTCTAAGGATATGGTGCTTTGGAAAGGAGGTTCTTCTTTTTTTTTCCACAGAGGATGAGACCCTGTGGATTCCTTCTACACCAATGTGGTTTGATAGACCACGCCCTCCTGAAAGGTCACTGTGAATACCTTTAGAAAATTACTTCACTCAACTGGTGACTGAGATGAACAGGATACACCATGACAGACCTGATTAACAGCGCCCCCATGCAGCAGGAAGAAGCTTGGAAAGAAGTAACTATGACCATATTCCCAAATATTGTTTATAAATGTTCTTTAAATTTAAAGGGGGAGATGATATAGATATGGATAATTTACATTGGTATAAATTTTGCCTTATTGATATAAATTTAAGGTCAATCTTGTTATATTTCTGCTCTTGATTAAGGTATTGTGATTGTGTAGTTCATTTAAAAATGTAATGTATAATTAGGAAATATAGGTTGTTAATGGATAGTCATTGATATAGTCAAGTTTGTAGTCATGTTAGATTTTCTAGATGTGCATAGATATAGTTCAGATAGGCATTCTTCATATCTTTCAAAGACTACAGAACATGGCATTTAATAACTTAGGACTTTTCATGACAATGAGACATGTCTGTTCCTGGCAGCACCAGCTACTTCAAGAGGAAGATGGGCATCAAAGAGGCTCCTTATGGAGTTTGCAAGAAACTCCTTATGGAATTGGGCAAGAAACTGCTCTTGCTTTGCATAAACTGGACACAAAGAACCTGCAGAGAGAGGACTGCTGAACTTGTCTAAAGTGAGATGATCCTTCAGGGTTCCTGCTTCATGAAAGAGTCTGCGAGACATTCTGCAGGATACAGGAGAAAGTGACTGAACTGTCTTTGAATTTTCCTGCTTCATGGAAAAGTCTCCTGGATACTATGGGCCTGTAGGCTGAAGATGGATGCCCCAACGGTACAGAGGAACTTTGGGTGACTGTCCAGGCAGCAAGATGTCTCTGTCACTTCTAGAGTTTGGAAGTTGCTTATTTCTTGTTTCTTGTTTACTTAGGTAATATTTTATCCTTCTGGAGTCTTTGATGGAGTTGAAGAATGGATAGTTATAGTGATAGTTTTCCATTGTTATGATAAAAGATAAAATAGATCTAAATATGGTAACTGTAATTCTTGCTTGATAACTCTTTTGTTATATGTAATTTTACTATGTTAAAGTTAAAGCCTTTCTTTTTTTGTTTAAACAGAAAAAGGGGAAATGGTGAAATGAAATAACACATAGAAAGATGAACCTCTTACACCATTTCCCCTTTTTCTGTTTAAACAAAAAAGAAAGGCTTTCACTTTAACATAGTAAAATTACATATAACAAAACAGTTATCAAGCAAGAATTACAGTTACCATATTTAGATCTATTTTATCTTTTATCATAACATATCTATTTTATCTTTTATCATAACAATGGGGCATCCATCTTCAGCCTACAGGCCCAGAGTATCCAGCAGACATTTCCATGAAGCAGGAAAATTCAAAGACAGTTCAGTCACTTTCTTCTGTATCGTGCAGAATGTCTCGCAGACTCTTTCATGAATCAGGAACCCCGAAGGATCATCTCACCTTTAGGCAAGTTCAGCAGTCCTCTCTCTGTGGGTCCTTCGTGTCCAGTTTATGCAACAGTCCAGGCAAGAGCAGTTTCTTGCCCAAATGCCTAACCAACTCCATAAGGAGCCTCTTTAATGCCCACCTTCCTCTTGAAGTAGATTGGTGCTGCCAGGAGCAGAAGTGTCTCATTGTCATGAAAAACCCTAAGTTATTAAAACATTAAATGCCATATTCTGTAGTCTTTGAAAGATATGAAGAATGCCCATTTAACTGAAATATATCTCTATATCTCTAGAAAATCTAACTAACATGACTAGAAGCTTGACTATTATCAATGATTATCCATTAACAACCTATATTTCCTAATTATACATTACATTTTTAAGTGAACTACACAATCAC
>PVIU01005378.1:0-114395 GCA_004026605.1 Ondatra zibethicus | reverse complement strand
GCAAACAAGATCGCTGGGCAAAAGTTGGAAGCACGGGAGTGGGGATAGGGGTGGAGGTACGGGTGGGGGTGGGGATGGGTGGTAGGGAAAGAGGGAGGGGGAAGGGAGAAGGGAAGGACTGGGGAGAGCTTGGGGGAATGGGAGGGTAGAGATGGAGGAAGGGTGGATATTGGAGAAGGGAAGATATCTACATTAAGGGAGTCATTTATGACTGGCAAGAGTCTTGGCTCTAGAGGGGATCCCAGGTGTCCACAGGGATGTCCCCAGCTAGGTACTTGGGCAGCAGAGGAGAGGGTGCCTGAACTAGCCTTGTCCCATAGTCACACTGATGAATATCTTGATCATCACCATAGAAATTTTGCCCAATGGATGGAGATAGAGACAGAGACCCACATTCACATCAGAGCAATGGACTGAGCTCCCAAGGTCCAGTCGAAGAGCAGAAGGTGGGAGAAGATGAGCAAGGAAGTCAGGACCGTGAGGGGCTGGTCCACCAACTGAGACAGTGTGCCTGATCTAATGAGAGCTCACCAAATCCAGCTGGACCAGGACTGAATGAGCATATGATCAAACCAGAATATCTGAATGTGGCTGTCAATGAGGGCTGACTGAGAAACCAATGATAATGGCACTGGGACCTATCTCTTCTGCATGTATTAGCTTTTTGGGAATCTAGTCTATATGGATGCACACCTTCCTAGGCCAGGATGGAGGGGGGGAGGGCCTTGGGCTTCCCACAGGGCAGGGTACCCTGCCCCATCTTAAGGAAGCAGGAGGAGGAAGGAGGGGTAGTGGGGAGAGGGAGGGGACTGGGATAAGGGGTGGAAGTGTCAATTTTTGAATGAAAAATAAAAGACTATGGAGAAAAAAAAAAAGAACATCTTGACCAGAGCCTTCACCGAAGAATTCCACTTCCACTAGGAAGAGATAAGCCCTCCCCCCCCAACCAGCTCCCCTTCTAGAGGTGAAGCATGTCAAAAGGAAAGGCAAGAGCAGCTCTGGGTGACATCTACAAAGAGTGTGCTATAGAAAAAGATACAGTACTCCCTTAATTCTGTCAGGGTGACCAGGGATCTCAGGGAGGAATGACAAACATGAGCTGAGAACTCTTACTGAAAACGCTGTGGGCAGCTTGTGTCTGAACCCTTTGGGGATTAGGCCACCACATAATAGTCATGGGCTTCCTGGCCTATTAGTGACACCAAATACAATCCTCACCGGCAAACCTTTAGAATGATACTGCTACTCTGTTTTATTTTTGGCTTTTTCAGACAGGGTCTCACTCTGCAGCCTATTGACCTCAAACTCAATTTTAAGCCTCCTGAGACATAGTATTGGGGTTTACAGGTGTGAGCCATAACACCCAGCTATGGGCACTGCTACTGAGAGCAATGTAGCAAATAAATTTTCTAGCAGCAAGCTAGAGATTGAACTTGTAATTGTGATCTTTGACCCCTCTTAATATAAAAAAAAACTTTTAATAAAGCATATTCCTGGGGGCTGGAGATATGGCTCAGAGGTTAAGAGATGGCTGCTCTTCCAGAAGTACTTAGTTTAATTCCCAGCAACCACATGGTGGCTCACAACCATCTATAACAAGATCTGGTGCCCTCTTCTGGCCTGCAGGCAGAACACAGCATATATACAATAAATAAATAAATAAACAAACAAACAAATAAATAAATAAATAAATAAATCTTAAAAAAATAGCAAAATTAAAATTAAAAATAAATAAAATAAAGCATATTCCTGAGCCCTGTTTCAGACATAAGAAGCTATAATCTTTATAAGAAGAATGTCCACATACCTCTATACATTAGTTCTTAAAACCGAAAGGTTTCGGAAACATTGCATATTAGAGAAGAAAAAGAGTCTTGATAGCAAATGCCAACCTCCATTATGACTATAGGCACCAGTAGCACTGTGGCCCTGGATATTATTTAATCCCTGGCATCAATAAAAAAACAGTAACATTTTTATAGTATTTCATGGAGTCTAAGATTATAGAGATTAGTAAAATAGGCCATTTTATGTGTGACTTAGAAAAAACTACCAATTAAATAATAACTATCAATTACATAAAACATTCTTATTTTAAATATATTATGATATAAAAATTTGTCTTTGGGACTAGAGAAATGGTTCAGCAGTTAAGAGTGCCCAGATTCAATTCCAAGCACCCATATAATAGCTTACAACCATCTGTAAGTCCAGTTCCAGTGGATTCAATACTCTCTTCTGACCTCTGCAGATTCTGTACAGATGATATACAGACATACACATAAAATAAAATCTCTAAAAAACTTTGTTTCTCAATAAAACAAATAAACAACTGTCTTGCAGAATATTAAATGGATTAAGTAAAATTCTATGATCTGAAAAGTAAATGCAGAAGCAATTGTTGTGCTCCTTTTTTACACTGTATTGTTATCATCTGTAATCGTGTGTCTGTGTGTGAGTGCAGGGGTCCCCTAAAGACTAGAGAAGTGATATCCCCTGGAGCTGGAGTCACTCTTGGTTGTGAGCGACCTAATGTGAGTGCTGGGAACTCAGCTCAGGTCTTCCGGAAGAACATATGTGCTCTTAAGCCGCTGGACCACCTCTCCTGAACATATGTGCTCTTAAGCCGCTGGACCACTTCTCCTGAACATATGTGCTCTTAAGCCGCTGGACCACCTCTCCTGAACATATGTGCTCTTAAGCCGCTGGACCACCTCTCCTGAACATATGTGCTCTTAAGCCGCTGGACCACTTCTCCGGCCCCAGTGCTCTGGTCCTTCACATACTTGTTGAAATTGATAAACTGTTGACCCAGCTAACAGTCTGGCTTACATAGTGAGTTTGCCTACTTAAGACTCTATCTCAAGAAAACAAAAGTAAGATAAATACAAACCACAGCTATCATCATACTTAAGAAGCTAGATGCTTTGCCATTATGATCAGATCAGATATAAAAGATCTAAGAGGGGCTATCACTATTGATTTTATAAACATAGAAAAGATAATGGAGAAATATGTATACAACTCTGTGCCCACAAACTTGATGATCAGTCTGCAAAATTCATACTATGATAATAAGATGATATGAATAGGCAAGTCTACTTATTATGCCTACTTAAAGGTTAATCAGTAATCAATAACTGTACAAAACAGAAAATATAAGGTCAAGATTGGTTTACAGGTAAAATCTACCTAACATTTGAGGGAGAAATTATACTACTTGTGGTGAACCCGCAAGTATGATACAGCCAATGTACAGCAGACAGATATATCAGACTAATCTACAGAGTATGGACACTCCACCACATGGAGAACCCGTTCAACAGAGCTGAACACTTGTCTTTTTGGAAAAGTCGCTGTCAAATCTGTAAAAACCTTGTGAAGACATGATTCTTCCCTTCAAAATGGGATTCACTCCCAAAAGACCTCAGCAGTGTAACTTGTCCTTCACAGGCAACAGAATGACCTTCCAGGAGGCCTTACAAACGTTCACCCTTCCTGAGTGGGTCACCCCTTCCTGGAGTGCTGCTTTGTCAGGTTCTACCTGCCTTTTTGTGATTCTGAAATGCATACTGATATCACTGTTTTAGCCTATGAAATTTTTTTAACCATGTCCGTAAAAATTAAAACCCTGGTAGAAATCACCCCTTCTTTTTCTCTCTGCTTCTTCACCTGAAAGAACAAAGAACATGTAGAAACAATGTATGTGAGGGTTTTTCCTTTTTACCCTCAGGTCCAATTAGCCAGGTTTTCACCTGCTATAGATAATCTTAGCTGAGCCCTGACCTGGTGCTGAAGCTGGTACTCAAGCCTCTCCCCACCCCATAACTATGTCTCTACAGTCTCTCCTAGCATACTGAGGCAGAGAGAATATGTATTAACTCATTTCCTGAGGCCAAAACTACCCTACTTCCAAAATCAAAGATTTTGTAAGAAAGGAAGGCTAAGGAAAGGTCAGAGATACAAAAATGCCCAAAAGAATTTTTGCAAACTTAATTCAACAATGTATAAAAAGAATTACATATCATAACAAACTAGAACTTTTTCCAATTATTCAAAGTGGACTCAGCATTTGAAAATAATCTACTATATCAGCCATCAACAGACTAGAGACTACCATTTGACCCTATCAATAAATATGGAAAAGAGCCTTTGACAAAAACTTAATACTCATTCATGTTTTAAAAACATTTAAAAAAAATTAGCCAGGCAGTGGTGCCACACAACTTTGCTCCCAGCATTTGGGAGACAGAGGCTGGTGGATCTCTGCGAGTTCAAGGCTAGCCTGGTCTACAGAGCAAATTCTAGAATGCCAGAGCTACACAGATGTAACCCTGTCTCAAAACACAATCAAACAAATAAATGCAAAAAACTTTTCAGCAAATGAAAATGGACAGGAATTAACTCGCCCTAGTAAAGATCTATTTTCAAGATTCTTTTAAAAATGTCTGTGCACATGCCTGTGTCAGTTTATCTGTGACACATACATGCAAGCGCCTGTGGAGGCCCAGAAGGGGGCTCATATTCCCTGGAACTGGAGTTACAGACAACTGGGAGCCTCTCACTCCATGTAAGCAATGGGAAGCAAGCCTGGGTCCTCTGCCGGAGGAAGTGTTCTTAACTGCTGAGCTATCTCTCCAGAACAGCTAACAAGGAGTGTTGGTGAATGCCTGTATCTCAGCTCCTGGGAAGAGCAGACAGGTCAATAAGGAATTCAAGACCAGTCTGGGCTACATGGTGGGTTTGAAACCAACCTAAGCTACTCAAGACCCCTTACCTCAAGGGAAAAGGATAAATAAAAACTTAGCATCATACTTATGAAACTAGAATCTTTCCCACTAGGATCAGCAATGAGGCCAAGATGACACCTCACAATTCCCACTCAACACTGTATACAAGTCCTGGCTAATAAAAGTAGTTTGAGGGTTTTGTTTTTGTTTTTTGGTTTGTTTTGGTTTGGTTTGGTTAGTTTGTTTGATTTTTTGGTTGTTGTTGTTGGTTTGTTTGTTTTTTTTTTAACCAATTGGAAAGGAAGAAATAAAACTCTTACTCTTGGGGCTGGAGAGATGAAGCAGTTAAGAGCACTTGCTGCTCCTCCAAAGGACCAAGTTCAGTTCCCAGCATCCATCTATAACACCTGAAACATCTGTAACTCCAGCTCTGGGAGCTCTGACACCTCAGCCTCTGAGCACACTAGACTCACGCGCACACCAAAATAGTTTCAGCTAATTAGGAACTGCTTCAATTTACTCCGAGACCACTTAATACACATAGGCAACATACTAAATGTTTGCTATACATTATCACGTAACACACATAGGCAACATACTAAATGTTTGCTATACATTATCACGTAACACACACAGGCAACATACTAAATGTTTGCTATACATTATCACATAACACACATAGGCAACATACTAAATGTTTGCTATACGTTATCACGTAAGCTTCACTAAAACCCTGCAAAGGAAATACTACTGCTTTTATACAGATGTGCAAATTTTGTGTCCTGAAATCCTTCAATCCTGGCTGAAGGATGATTCCTTTGGGCTCAGAGAGGGACAGTGGAGTGGCGGCGAGAGGACTGTTACATTCTAGTTAGGAATGGTAGGAAGAAAGGCAGGTGCACATGTGCTCGTGAGGGCCTGGGCAGATGACCGACACAATGTACTGAAGAACTGTAGCAGGGCACAAAACCAGAACCAACAGCAGCATAACAGGCCATCCTCATGGCCAGCTTGCTAACCAAATACGAGTATTTAATAGCAGCCAAAGTGAGCTTTTAAGATCACCATCTGAGTAAGAGGGGGAGCCCCTGTCCTGAGCCTCGAGCAAGGGCTTCCAGGGAGACTGCCTGCACTGGAAAGCTTGCTCTCCAAGAGCAAGACTTGGAAGCAGCTGTGTACTATTTCTCTGCTTTCGTTTCTTCATCTATAGGTGGAAGCTAAATGGTATCAAGAAGATAAAGTGAGTAACACCAAGAATATGTCTAAAACATCAATTATGGAATTGAGCAAGGTGGTTCACCCTTGTAATCTCAGAACCTGGGAGGGCAAAACAGGAAGCTTATAAGTTCAAGACCAACCCAAGCCACATAGTAAGTTTGAAGCTGGCCTGGTTACACAGCAAGTCCCTGTCTCAAAATAAATAAAATAAAAACATCTTTTAAAAGCATATCAATTCACAAGAACTCTCAATAAGCATTACTATATGTACCTATTAGCCACTCAGCCCAGTGGTGCAGAACCAAAAGACAATAAAACCAGTTCCATGAAGGTTACAGAGATGGTTCGGCAGTTAAGAGCACTTGCAGCTCCTGCAGAGGACCCAGGCTCACTCCCAGAACCCACATGGCAGCTCACAGCTAGCCCTAACTCCACTTCCAGGGGCTCCAAACCCTCTTCTGACCGTCATAGGTATCAGGCATGTACACAGTATACACACATACATGTAGGTAAAACACTCAAACACATAAACAAAAATAGTTTCATGATAAGTCCCAAAAACTAGAAACTGCATTTGCTAAAATAGAAAAAAAAAAAGGCAACTACAGAATTATCAGCATCCCATAGAAATGAGACCAAAACCAGATAAATTCTGCCATCTTAAAAACTCTGAGAGCAGGATGTTTATTTCTAATTCCATCAGTGCACATTATTTAAGGTGGTTAAAAAGAACACATCTGGTGAATGTTTTCACCACACACAGTGTCTAATATCACAACTCTTTTTCTTTTTAAAGATGTATTTATTTATTATGTATACAGTGTTCTGCCTGCATGTGTGCCTCCAGGCCAGGAGAGGGCACCAGATCTCATTATGGGTGGTTGTGAGCCACCGTGTGGTTGCTGGGAATTGAACTCAGGACCTCTGGAAGAACAGCCAGCGCTCTTAACCTCTGAGTCATCTCTTCAGGCCCTAATATCACAACTCTTACACCCCACAATCAAACACACTAAATTTAACAAAAGCCCTGGGAAAACAAGACCAGGGTAAAACAAGAGTTAATACCTGTGATGTGCGTGTCTTTGCCAGAGGGGAGGTGCATGCTTCTTGAAACTGATCTTCATTAATTCCAATTTCTTTCAGGTAACTTTCTAACAGCTTTTCAACCTAAAAGGGAAAGGTTTAACTCTTATCATTTACATAGGAAAAAGCTAAATGGTGTTCTGCCTGTCTAGAATGCTCTTTGTAATTAACATAAACACTGTTATATAAGACATGGAAGTAATAATGTCTTACACCAGTAAACTAACAGCAAAAGTGGGGTTTTCTAGCCAGGAATCACATGGAGTTTAATTTCCTCTACTGGAGATAGGCCGAGCTTATGATAGTGAACATGGTACAATTCCTCTACCCACTGCCTTTTTTAAATACTCGGAGTATGGGGAGTAAGGGGAAGCGTGGAAGGGGAGTGGGGAGAAGAGTAGGGGAGTGAGAAAAATGTATAGCTCAATAAAAAAATAAAATGTAAAAAGGAAATCTCTAAGACAACTTTAAGTAAGGGAAGCACAAACCTTGCCTAGAGGCACCGGCTAAATAGGAATTCAATTTACAAATGAAAGATCCCATCGCTACAATAAATCATCACTTAAGAGTCTAAGACAGAAAAATGCAAAATCACTGGAAATTATGAGCCTGAGAACACCATTAATGCTGCCAGAGCAGGACGAACTGTGAGGCTGAGGAGCTGCAGGGGAGGCTGCAGGGGAGGCTGCAGGGGTTTGGCAGCTGGAACAGCTGCTGATGTCCAGAAGAGCCAGTTTCCATTCCTAGCGCCCACACGGGGGTTCACAATCATCCATAACTCAAGGAACCCAGTGCCCCCCCTTGACCTCTGCGGGTACAGACACACATATGGTGCACATGCATGTAGGCTAAACACCCATACATATAAACTAAATAAATCTTTAAAGAAAAAACAATTTTAAATAACTTTAATTTTAAAAAGCATTTTTTAATTTAAAAAGATTAAGAGTTATAAAATGCATCTTAAAAATCAGTGAAAAAAAACAGTCATTCACTGGAACCTGTCTCTTCTGCATGTATTGGCTTTTTGGGACCCTAGTTTATTTGGATACACACCTTCCTAGGTGGGGATGGGGGGGAGGGCCTTGGACTTCCCACAGGGCAGGGTACCCTGCCCTCTCTTAAGGATGAAGGGGGAGGGAGAAGGGTTAATGGGGGAGCAGGAGGGGAATGGGAGAAGGGGAGGAAGTGTAAATTTTTGAATGGAAAAAAAAAACCAGCCATTGTGGCACACACCTTCAGCCCCAACACTGAGGAGGCAGAGACACATAAGTCTCTGGGAGATCAAGGCCAGGATGGTTTACATAGTGAGTTCCAGGCCACCCAAGGCTGCATAGTGAGACCCCCATCTCAAACAAAACAAAACAAAAATCAGTGGGAAAAATACTCACTAGCTCTTTGTACTCTTGATGAATTTCTGTATAGGTCAATTTGCTCTCTTCTTCATCATCAAAAACTAAATTTATAAGAGAATAGAACAGTGTAAAAAACAAATTATTTCATTAAGTACAATATAAAAATCTTACAAATGGACTTGCAGGAGCCTGTTTTTCCTTTCCACCACGTGGGCTGTGGGGTCAGACTCACAAGCCATCTCCCCAGCTCCTTTACTTTTAACACGTATGTGCTTCCACTTGCCACTTTATATTGCACTGCTTACAGATGTGTCTTTTCTTGGTAGACTCTAAACTTCTCAAACACAGGGTTTCTATCCAATTTCTGTTCCAAGGTAACTCAATATAGATTGAAATGTTGATACCACAAAGCTGTCTAAATTAATCTTTAAATTATCTGAAGTAGAAAACAGCACACGGACAGTTTTCTCCAGTGTTCCTAACATTACTTCTCTTTACTCTGCACAAGTTCTGGGTGACACTGCACACACATTCAATACAAATGCGACTTAAACTCTTTCAGTCAGACAGTGCTGAAACCACATCACTGTGGCATGGTTGTAAGCCCGAGCTTTGCTTCTCTGTAAAAATGTACCATTAGCTGTTACTAGGGAGATGCCCAGGCTCTTGACACCTGTGGAGAGAGGCCATGCCCCGCCCTCTTTCCATTCAGCATTTAGTCTCAGTGGCTAAATGAAATCAATGGATGAAATAATCTCTTCTCAAGGAGGTTGGGCTTCTCCCAGGCTTCATCAATCTTCTAAGAGTATTTTAAATTCTGCAGAGGGATACAGGTAAATTACTTTGCTATTTGAAACCTCCTTAAAAGTTACCTGCAAACACACTTAACTGGTGTTTGAATTTTAACAGTTAGAATAAAATAAAAGGTTCAGTGGTCAAACAGAAATCTTTCTTGACTAGATCCGTGCAATCTCAGGGTCAAAAGAAGCCCTGCAAGACAATTCAGGGTAAGAACCCCCTGTTAACTGAATCTCAGGCAGCATGCATTAAATCACTGTCAGATGTACTAAAATACTGCGAACACCTGGGAACCCATTACCTTTCCGACTGGCCAACTCATCCTGGAAAAGCATTAAAAAACATTGCCTTGGCTGCGTTTCCCTGCACCTTGTACTCACCCCAGCTCTACCGCACTGATCCTTACAATAAGTCTAATCCCTCTAACCTACGACACAAGTTCAGTGGACTGATGAATAGTGCTACCCTCCAAGTACTGCCAAGGTAAATAACCACGATAAAAGCTAGGTGTGACGTCGTTTGTTGTCCTTTTCTATGAATAGACTTCACTTTGTCTTTACGATATGAATTCAAGTATGAAGTGACCAGAATGCGGGGATGCTGATCCTTTGAATGTATTGCACATCTGCATGCCTCGATTGTTAGAACGGTCTTCTCCCCATCACCTGCTTTGGTCCTGCTGGGGAAATCGCATGACCTTCTTTGCAGATGAAATGGCCAGAGTGAATAGTTTTCATTTCGTAGACTGAGCCCACAGGGAGACAACCAGGAGTCAAAAGGAACTCGAGGAAAAACGACGCTTCTCCCAAGTAACTGGGGAAGATGCTGGTTACCCAAACAGTCTACTTAGGAACGTGCGGGATGAAGAGGCAGGCCGAACATGGTATTAAAGTTTAACGTGTTCAGGATATGCGCTCAGGCCGGAATGAGTGGCAGGTCTTGGTGCCCTCTTTCAGATCCGCAAAGGAACCCACCCCGGGAAGAGGAGAATGCAATTCCTTCAACAAAACTAACCCTAGGCCCCGACGGGCAGAGACAGCGAGTGATATTTAACGTGTTCAGGATATGCGCTCAGGCCGGAATGAGTGGCAGGTCTTGGTGCCCTCTTTCAGATCCGCAAAGGAACCCCCATCCCACCCCGGGAAGAGGAGAATGCAATTCCTTCAACAAAACTAACCCTAGGCCCCGACGGGCAGAGACAGCGAGTGATATTCGGCTTGTTCAGGGTCTGGTTTTTACCTTCGCATTTCTGCTCCACAAAGTCCAAGATGGGGATGGACCAATCCGGACCCCGCAGGAACCCCGCGATGCTCTCCACCACCCATTCCACCTCGTCCTCTTCTTCCGCAGCCATCCCGCCCACACCGGGCGACGCGGATGCCTAGGCCAGACTCCCCAGGCCCGCTGGAGCCTTTAGGCCGCAGGAAGCGGACGGAGAACGCAGGCAGCTCGGCCCCCGCAGTCGCCAGGCCCCCTGCTTAGACACTACAAGCCAGTTAACGTAAAATGGTCGCTATGACAACACACGCAGCGGCCCGGAAGTGAAGCCTGAGTCCCCGCCTCCGAGCCTGGAGGGGGCGGGGCCAGGAACGTTTCCTATTGGCTGGAAGAGACCGGTGCGGCGCAAACGATAGCCCTCCGCTCATTGGCCCGCAGTTGCTAGGCTGAGCGCAGAAGGGAGGGCATTGGCTACAGAGCCTGGAATTGGCGTTCGCGCTTCCGAGCGCACGGCGGCCCCGCCCAATGGCGCGGTGGGCGTGGCTCCCTCGGACACCTCCCATCCCTAAGAGTTTTTAGCCGCTCTGGCCCAGAAACATGTAACTGGAGGACGATTTGGAAATACTAAGCTGAGCAAAGCTCCGTGAGGTTTACTGATTTGTTCTGCAGTCCGCTTGCTTGGTGTATTTCTAAAGATGGGTCTTTAACCCTTAATCTTAGGTAACAATTGCTAAATTTATGACAAGGACAAAGTCAAAGTTAATCTTCATTTAAACAGGCCGCCTTAACCAGTTATTTAAAGAGTGGTGAGGTCCCGCTCTGTCCCTACTTCAGGGCCAGAGGACTCCCAATCACACACACACAAAAATCTTATAACGGCCTACACCTTTTTAATACTCTTGATAGGCGAAGGCAGGCAGATCTCTGTGAGTTCCAGGACAGCTAAGGCTAACCTGTCTCAAATAATAAATCTTGACATCAAATTCAGTCAACAGCCCTGACTACTTACTGAACCTTAGAAAGAGCCTTCCCCACTTTGAGGTCTAGATAAGCCCAATTCCGGTCTACTAATGAGAACTCTCTGACCTCAACATAGCGGTAGACAAGTTCAGTTCCCTCACATCCCTCTGAGAGTGGTGAGGAGAAGAGGGAGCAGGGACTTCAACCTGTAACTTCATGAGTGCGAGAGTGGAGAAACAGAACCAGAGTGGAGTGTGGTTGGCCACCAGCAGCAGAGGACCAAGGTCAAGCTGGGGGCAGGAGCTCCTTCCTGGAAGACTCAGGAGGAACCAAGTGGGTATTAGAGACAGCCAGAGGACACTGAGGATCAGTCCCAAAAAACACAAAGATGTTGAAGGAGAGAGGGCCCAGCTGTCAAGTTAGCAATTGGTATGTTAATCAGTTCACCCTTTCTTCTGTCCAAGAATTCAGTTGTAGACCAGGAGGTCCTATCTGTGGGGATTTTTCTTGTTGCTCTGTCTATGGTCATGTAGCTGTGGAGGTTAGAGAGAGGTCTTTATTCCAACCCCCCCCACTTGGTAATAAGGTCACCCCTCTAGTATTCACTGAGAAGCCATTCATCTTCAGATACTGCTCAAGCAAACACTGAGACCCAAGTACTGCAGGTAATGAAGGTTATACCCTAACTTGTTCGTGGAGACACCACCATGGCCAGGGTTCCTGGGAGCCACCTACTCTGGTGTTATGAATGAGAATGTCCTCCATAATTTCAAATGTTTGAATATTTGGTCCTCAATTCATGGCACAGTTTGGGAGGGTTGGGAGGTGTGGCTTTTGTTGGAGGAAGAATGTCACCAGAGGTGGGCTTTGAGAGTTTAAAAGGCCATTTCAAGTCGGCTCTCTCTGTTTTCTGCTTGCAATTCAAGATGTAAGCAGTTTCTGCTTCAGGTGTCACATCTGTTGCTTGCCGTCCTGCTTCCCTGGCATGGCAAATTCTTACCCTTCTCGAACTAGCTGTAAGACAAATGAACCCTTCTGTACGTTGCATTGATCTTAGTGTTTCGTCACAGCGATAAAAAAAATAGCTGGTATACCTAACATACAGATTGTGGTCAGTTTCTGGCAGGAGGTCCATATCATGTAAGAACTGGCAAACCCACTCAGCATCACACAAGGCACCTCAAAGTTCTGTAGCTTTGCCCTGTTAAATGTTCTGTTTCCAGCAAGGTGGATGCCATGGATGCTCAGGGTGACTGTTGGCAGTGGAGCAGAGCTTGAGGTGCAGGAGACCCTCAAGCTATAGGGATACCAGGCAGGTGACTGAGCTGAGGTACTCAGTATAGATGTCAAAAGGGTGATAATGATGTTAGCCCCTTATCTCAAACAAGTAGTTTATTGAGCCTTTGGAAGTCCCTCAGTGACCGATGCATCATGACAGCCAGTTGTATGCTCACAAGAAGGGCCAACATACCATGACCTTGCAGCAGCCTCCACAACATCCTGAGTTACAGTCAAAGGCAGGAGAGAGGAAGTTCTGAGTTCAAGCTATCCTCCTTTCCACATCAAGGATGGGTTTAGGGATTTCCAGAGAGCAGAGATAAACACACACGCAGTGGGGGAAATACCCATAGTGGCACATGAGAAAAGCTACAGACAGAAACAGTCATTTACAGTCAGTGACCCCACAGTCTTTTCCAAGTGGGACTCCCCATTAGAGAGTTATCCACCTGGTAGGTTGATCCATTGAACACTAGTTGTCATCTGCTGTATAATTCCATGGCCTCCAGCAGGACAAGTCAATATGAACTAAAATTAGTTTATTAAAAATGCTCTCAATATAGTCACTAAATGTGGGTTTCATATAAGTAGGCAAGCACTCTACCACTAAGTTATATACCCAATCCTTTTCTCAATTTTGTTTGAGAGCTTACTCACACTGGCTTTGAACTAGCTCTGTCAAGACAAACTTCAATTTTTGTGGTCCCCCTGCCTCAGACTTCCATGCAACTGGGATTTCAGACTAGTCTGTGACACCAGCCCAGCTTTGGTGCCCACTGAAGTGGCATTGTTCAAAGGATCTCTAAGAATTTCTTCTCTGGGGAAGTGTAAATGGACCCCTACCCACTTGCTCCTAAATGCCCGATAACAGCTTACCAAATACTTGACTGGGAGACTTAATGTTACTTATAAATGCTCAGCCAATAGCTCAGACTTATTACTAACTAGCTCTGATGTTTTAAGTTAACCCATATTCTTTATTTACACTCTGTGTAAACGTGGCAGTACCTTTATTAGTATGACACATTCATCTCCTGCTCCCTCTGTGTCTGCTGACAACTCCTGACTCCACCCTTCTCTTTCCCATCATTCTCAGTTTGGCTTTCCCACCTAACTTTATCCTGTTCAGCTATAAGTCAGTCACTTTGTTTATTAAATCAATCACAATGACATATATTCAACCAGTGTAAAAGAATATTCCACAGCATTTCCCCCTTTTTGTCTAATTAAAAAGGAAAGTTTTAACTTTAATGTAAGCAAGTATGTATGTACCGCTCTGGAGCTGCAAAGATATCCTGACTTATCAGGAAGCCAGACTATACTGAGAGCTGCAGTAGGACAGCTCTGTAGGGGTAGAGATGCAGTAGGACAGCTCTGTAGGGGTAGAGATGCAGTAGGACAGCTCTGTAGGGTTAGAGATGCAGTAGGACAGCTCTGTAGGGTTAGAGATGCAGTAGGACAGCTCTGTAGGGTTAGAGATGCAGTAGGACAGCTCTGTAGGGGTAGAGATGCAGTAGGACAGCTCTGTAGGGTTAGAGATGCAGTAGGACAGCTCTGTAGGGTTAGAGCTGCAGTAGGACAGCTCTGTAGGGTTAGAGATGCAGTAGGACAGCTCTGGAGGCTGGAGCCACAGTAGGCCACAATAGCCACCTGGAGTCCTGACTTGTGAGGAAGCCAGGCTACCTGAAGTTGGGGTGCAGTGGGGGATGGTCTACCTGTATGATATAGCATTTCTGCTCTTCTAGAGAGCTGCTACAGCTGACCTCTGATCTGTTCACTTAAGGGAATGTCCTAGCAGGGCTATCAGCTTCTTCTTGTGCCCAAGATGTTACTTCTGCTACACTCTGCTAAAGGGGAAGCCCCTGGAGAAATGTAGCAATCTCTTGCTGCTCAGGTGCAAAGTTACTTTTTCTGCTTCCCTAAGAGAACATCCCAGAAAGGTTCTTCTGTTTTGCCTTGCTCAGAGCCCCCACCAAAGGAAGCCTTGCTCAGTCCCTCTAAGGGAACGTCCCAGCAAGGTTTTTCTGTCCTTCTGTTCTGCTCAGCCTTGCTCAGCCCCGCTAAGAGAGCATCTCAGCAAGGTTTTTCAGCTCAGTCCCCTAATGAATGTCTCAGCAAGAATCTTCTATTCTGTGCCAGTGAATGAAAATCTTCACTCAAGACTCCTCTGAGAAAGAGATTTATTTGGGAAAAAGGAGTCCAGGAGAGTGGCTGCCACTGCCAGGGTGCTGAAAGATAGCCAGCAACTCAACAGGCAGAGGGACTTATAGGACTTCTTAGGGGTGGAGTTTTCCCAGGGAGAAGTTTTTTTTTTTTTCCTTGCACAGGGACTGGTTAGTTTTCCCTGCTCATGGATTGGTTAGTTTAGATGGTCAGGGGCAGATGGTTATAATTTCAGGGCCAAACTTTTTCTTTCAGTGGTCTTTTTAGTCTTTTATCTCTAAACTTGTGGCCAAGGAATGTTTCTTTCACTGGCTCTGATTCTAGGGACAAAGTGTGTTTCTTTGGCATTGGTTTCAGAGTCAGTGCATATTTCTTTGATTCTAGGTTCAGGGCTAAAGTATTTCTTTCAATGGCTCAGGACTCTGATCCAGGGTATGTTTCTTTGACTGGCTCTGGGCTCAGGGTCAAGGTATTCAGGGATTGGTTGATTTCCTGCTCAGGGATTGGTTGGTTTTGTTGGTCAGTTGGTCAGGAGCAGAGATGACTCGGATTTCAGGGACAAACTGTGTTTCCCTCCTCCTACACTGGTACTTTTTAGTCTTTTGGCTCTAATTTTAGGGCTAGGGCATATTTCTTTCACTGACTGATTCTAGGGGCAAAGTGTGTTTCTTTGGCACTAGTTTTGGGGTCAGAACATATTTCTTTGGTTCTGGGTTCAGACATAAAGTATTTCTTTCACTGGGTGAGGTCTCAAATCCAGGGTGTTTTTCTTTTACTGGTTATGTTTTAGATAACTCTTACATCTTAAATTCACCCATTCCTATTATTTTATATTTTACTGCAATGCTTGTGGCCTACCGACAAGGTAGCAGCTCACATCTTTCTCCTCTGGCAGCTACATGGTGTCTCATTGACTCTGCCTACTCTCTCTCTCTCTCTCTCTCTCTCTCTCTCTCTATATATATATATATATATATATATATATATATATATATATATATATTCCAGTCTGTCTATATTCTGTTGAATCATTGGCCAAAAGCAGCTTCTTTATTAACCAATGGCAATAAAACATATTTACACATACATCACCTCCCACATCACCTCCCCTTTTCTGTCCAAATAAAAAGGAAGGTTTTAACTTTAACATAGCAAGATTACATATAACAAAACAGGTATCAAACAAGAACTATAGCTACAATATTTATATCTACTTTGTCTTTTCTCATAACTAAGGAAAACCATAATTATAATTATCTATTCTTCAACTCCATCACAGACTCCAGAAGGATATAATATTACCTAAGTTAACAGGAGGTGAATTGTAAGCTACTTCTAAAACTCTAGAATTGACAAAGACATCTCACTGCCTGGACAGTCACCCAAAGTTCGTTGGGTGCATCCATCTTCAGCCTACAGGCCCATAGTATCCAGCAGACTTTTCCATGAAGCAGGAAATTTCAAAGACAGTTCCACTTTTTGTGGAACTGTTCATCACTTTCTCCTGTATCCTGCAGAAAGTCTGGCAGACTCTTTCATGAAGTAGGAACCCTGAACTCATTTTCTTTAGACAAGTTCAGCAGTCATTTTTTTGTGGGTCCTACATGTCCAGTTCATACAGCATACCTTCAAGCAGTCCAGGCAAAAACAGTTTCTTGCCCAGATGGCTACCAAACTCCATAAGGAGCCTCTTCAATGTCCATCTTCCTCTTGAAGTAGATTGGTGCTGCCAGGAACAGATGTGTCTCATTGTCATGAAAAGTCCTAAGTTCTTAAAACATTTGAAATGCCATATTCCGTTAGTCTTTGAAATTTTTGAAGAATATCTCTCCATCTGAAACATATCTCTGTACATCTAGAAAACCTAACTAACATGACTACAAGCTTGACTATTATAGATTACTGTCTATTAACCTGTATTTCTTAATTATACATTACATTTTTAAGTGAGCTGCACAAACACAATACCTTAATCAAAAGCAGAAATGAACATATAACAAAATTGACCTTAAATCTGTATCAATAAACAAAGATCCATACTAATGCAAAGTACTCATCTCTATAGCATATCCCCCTTTAAATATCAATAAACTTTTATAAACAATCATTTAGGGAATTTGGGCATTATTCTCTAGATTACTTCCTGCTGATTGCATTTGCTGTTAATCAGGTCTTTCATGGGGTATTCTGTGTGGTAGGTCCATCTCAGCCAGCAGTTCTGAAACTGTCATGGATGTTGGGCCAACTGGACCATTGCTTCAGGGGGTCTTGTTTGATCAAACCATATTAGCCGGTAAGGAATCCACAGCTTTCTATCGTCTGTGGAAACAAAAGCAGAACCTCTTCCAAAGCAACATATTCTTAGCCCCAAATTTTGAAGTCAAGATAACTTTAAAATATATGTATTGGTTTAACTTAGCAGCCCATACAATGAAATTTCTCTCTGTAATTAACTCATTCACAGTCAAGAAAATACTGCCCTCAAGTAACTTGCAGCACACTGTCCATTAACCCCATTTAAGTGCTCGGACTCCGGAAAGAGCCAGAGCTGTTCATGCAACTAGCATGAACCAGGAAGCTTTCTTAAAGGAGTCACGCAGTTTTTGTTGCTACCGCTGAGACAGGAAGCTTTGTCTTAAAGGAATCATGCTTCTGCTTGCTTCTTAGCAAACAGAGCCCACCCGAGAAAATACTGCTACTATGAAGCCATGCTTAACCTTGTTTTTCTGTGTCTAGAATTCCTTTTCAAGATCTCTCAGGTTTTATGTGAATGAAGCTGGCCTACGTTGAGGCACCATTTTGTAGGCAGAGATTGCTCATTCATTTTCTGGCAGCCCAGACCCTAATAATAACACAGAAACTATATTAATTACAACACTGTTTTGCCAATAGCTTAGGCATATTTCTAGCTAACTCTTACATCTTGAATTAACCCATTTCTATTAATCTATGTGTCACCACAAGGCTGTGGTCTATCGGTAATGTTCTGGTATGTCCTTCTTTGGCAGCTACATGGCATCTCCCTGACTCTGCCTACTCTCTCTCTATATATCTGTTCAGATTTCCCACCTGGCTTTACTCTAATAAGCCATTGGTTGAAACAGCTTCTTTAATAACCAATGGTAATAAAACATATTCATAGCATACAGAGGGGAATCCCACATCATGGGTCTGTGGTCCTACTGTAGCTGGGGGCCAGGTTCATGTCTGTGACCCATATTACCATCGGAGACCACGTGGCTGTCCATTGTGCTACTGAGGGATCTGCAGATGCCCATGTCAATTCTGGTACCAGAGGTCATATTGGGGTCTATGGTGGTTTGAAAGAAAATGACTCCCTAAGGGAGTGGCACTATTAGGAGGTGTGACAGCCTTGTTAGAGGAAGTATGTTACTGAGGGGGTAGCCTTTGAGGTCTCTTAAGTTTCCCTCAGCATGACTGTCAGCCGGCTTCCTGTTGCCTGCAAGATGTAGGACTCAGCTCTAGCTCCACGTCTGCCCGCATGCCATCATGTTCCCCATCCTAATGGTAATGGACGGAACCTCTGAAACTGTAAGTGAGTCACCCTCAATTAGCGCTTTCTTTATAACTATGGTGACTCTTATGAAGAAAACATTTAACTGAGGGTGACTAGATAGGGTCCATGGTCCTGCTGTAGATGGAGGCTGTGTTGACGTCCATGGCACGTGTTACTGCCTTAGGCCTTGTGGGCGTCTGTGGTCTGTGCTGCCACTTGAAGCCATGTTGATGGTCATGGGCCACGTGGATGGTTTTTTGTTGGTTTTGGTTTTGGTTTTCGAGGCAGGGTTTCTCTGTGTAGTCCTTGATATCTTGGAACTCGCTCTGTATATCAGGATGGCCTCAGACTCACAGAGATCTGCCTGCCTCTGCCTCTCTAGTGCTCAGATTAAAGATGTGAACCACCACTCCCAACTTGAGGGTTTTAGCTCTTCAACTGAATTTGGAAATTCAAGTTCTGGAAATCCCTGCTATGTTCAGGAAGGCCCTCTATTGTGGCTGGGTCTCCAGAGTTAAAAAGAGGTTGCCACAGTGACCTCTGTGTCTGGAGTTAGTCTGAGCCCCAAGAATCCCACATTTTGTAGGGAGATTTGGGCCTCTGAAGAAAAAAAAGTATCTTCACGAGACTGGCTTTTGGAGAATTAGATCTGAAGTGGCTTTGTCTGTGTCGCAAATTAATGCTATCTTCTGCATGAGAGAGTTCCCAGAAAGCAACATAAGAAGTGGCCCATCCCCTAAGGATGATATCTGTAAGGAAAGATGTCCCAAATGCATGGCTGAGTAATTGAGGTGGAGCCTCCTGCCATTCAAAGGCAAATAAGGACCAAGAATCTGGGTGGACTAGAAGACCGTGGGAGTTGCAGCCCATGCCTTTAATCCCAGCACTTGAGGGGCAGGAGCAGGTGGATTTCTGTGAGTTCAAGCAACCAGAACTACTTAGTGAGACGGGACTGAAAAAAAAATCAAAAATAAAGAATATGAAACAATTGTCCTTAGGATCTAACATTATGAACCAGGAGATACTGGAGGAATTTCCATCCCAGGAAAATGAGCATTGACAACTTCATTGGTTATTTTCCTAATTCTCATTATTGTGACTAAATGTCTGACAAGAAGAACCTCAGGGAGGGATGGTCTCTGTTGCCCACCCTGACTGCAGAAGGACGACAGAGACAGTCACATTTTCTCAGAAGTCAGTAGATTAAGAGATAAGTGATGGCACCTACCTAGCATTCTTCTTTTTATTCAATCAAGGACCCAACCCATGGAACAGTGCCACCCACACTTAGGGTGGGGCTTCCCACCTCAGCTAACCCTTCCTACAAATTCCCCTACAAGCTTTCACAGGGCTTTGTCTCCTGGGTGATCCAACATCCACTCAACGTGACCGTACAATTCATAGGCCTCATTCATGACCTTCAGATACTAGATGGTTCAGTAGGAGTCATCTGACTCCTTTACTGCCAAAATAGGGATGTTACATAGAGAGTTAGTAGCCAAGATTTTTCCAGTAATAGGCTGTAAGCTTTTTTTGTGTTTCAAGACCTTTCGGATCTTTAATGACAGCTGTAATATGAGTGACCAGTAGGGAATTCCTAGCATTGGCTATATTCTAGGTTCTGGCAGAGGGTGGGGGCTTGTCAGGTGATGTAAGGGTATAGTAGAGATAGTGAGGGCATCAGAGGCCTGAGACAGGCCCAAGACATCACTGGACAGAGCACCTGATGTCAGGAATGCTATAAAAAGCCTCTAGAGTCAGCGGGACCTGGTGGCATGGGACCTGGTGGCACGTGAGGCAGAGTCAGGCAGATCTCTGAGTTCAAGGCCAGCCTGGTCTACAAAGCAAGTTTCAGGACAAGTGGGGCTAAGTAGAGAAACCCTATCTTGGAAAACAAACAAACAAAAAGCCTCTGGCGTCTCTAAGTGCCTCAAACAGGTTTAAAGTCTAAAAATAATGTCCCTACCCAGGAGGGGGAACGCAACACCTAGATAGGATCAAAAAGGAACGAGTGAAAAATTGTTTGTCTGTTGCACATATTAAGAAGGCTATGGACTGGAGTGATTGCTCAATTCTCAGCATTCCTGTAGAGGCTCCCAACTCTGTAACTCCAGTTCCAGGGGATCCTATGCCCTCTTCTGGCCTCTTCTGGCGTCATGCATGCATACAGTGCACTTATACACATCTAGTCTCATAAATTTAAAAAAAAATCAAAAAAAGAAGTGTGTAAATAAAAAACAAGGATGTAAAAATTGAACTGATTAGGTTGTTATCAATACCAGTGAGAAGGGTCAGGGACCAGAAGTTTTAACAAGAAGTGGTCGGGGTAGAAAAAGTCACTCCAGTGTTGATGAGGACTATGATTTTGGTTCCAGCCGTATCTAGAGTGCCCAGGGGCGTATTCATAGAGATGAAGAATACAGGAGCCTGTATGGCCTCAGGAAGTCCTCAGGCCTCAAAAGGAGGGGGCCGCTTCCCCTCTGTGCTTTTCATAGTCCAGGAACAAAGGGACATTTGCTCTTTTTCAGGGTTGCATGAGGTCCTTGGGTGGAGACTGATACTCCCTCACAAAAGAGAGGACTTCTCTTCCAATGTGTCCCCACTTTGAAAGACTGGCTATGGTCCTGGATAGGGCATATACCCAATGGATTTGGGACTATCTTGATCACTCAAGGCTGGCATGGTTGTGGTACAGTGAACTAGCCTTCCACTAGATGGAGTGCTGGGATTGCCTGAGGTGGCAGGGAACTAAGTAAGGTCCCAGCTGCGCTGGCCTGCTCTTTCCTCTTCTCTCCCTTCAGCCATGCTGGCTCTTGAGGTCTCCTCCCAGTTTTTAAGGACCTTGAAGACCGTGTCTAATAAAGTAGTGAAAGGACCTGGGGTTAGGGGAGCACTTCATTTCATCTTTGAAGTTTTTGCTTTCTAGCAGAGAGGCTTAGCTTTAAAGACATACAGCTCGGCTAGGATGGCTTGAACTTACGAACTCCCTCGGTTGGATATACTTGCCCTTGGTTTCCTCCAGTCCAGACTGAAAGAGAACAGTGTTTTCAGAAGCTCCCTGTGTTTCCCCCATCACGTATTGGAGGTTTGACACTAACCCTTTTCATACCCTCTAGTAGTCTTGGTGAGCCTTTCTCGGGAGCATCATTACCTTTGTCAGTGGGCTGACCAGGAGTCCGAGTCAGACATGGGACAGAGCTTGGCCAGGCCATCACTGAGTTCCAAGTGTGAACCTTATCATCCCAGGCATAGGCTAAAGGAGGATACCCAGCTGTTCTCCGCACAGGAAGCAGGTGCTGAGGATGGCACAGGTGTCTTGTCAGGGTAGGTCAAACGCCAGAATGAGCTCTAATTCTTTAACTAAGGTGGGAGGATGTTGGCTAAGTGACCATAGTTTGAATTATATTATGGACAAGTTAGACATAGGGAAGGGGATGCTCATTCAGATGATGTCACTATTCTCATTCGCTACCTTCCAAAGGGGAAGGATGTCTTCCAGGGGAGAAGAAGGAATAGCTTGTAATTGTTCCCTATACAAAGTTCGCAAGTGAGTGTATGCAGACAGTGCTTATCCATGTGTGCTGAGGGAAAGTTCCCCAGGTTCAAAGGAGAAGAAAAAGCCAAGGAGGCGGAGGTGAGAGCAGAGGTGTTACATGCCAGCAGAGGGGCCAGAGGCTGAGCAGACTGTGTGTGCACCAGGGAAGGAATCAAGATGGCATCTCAGGCTGAGGTGCAGGGAGGAGGGCTAATGTAAGGAGAGCCTAGTGGGACCCACAGTGTCCCTTTCACAACTGGAGGTGTTAAGGCCACAGAGGCTTAGATATAAGGAACCTGAATCCCTCGCTAAATTATGACAAAGAGGCCTAATTGTAAGGTACAATTATAGCTTTATGTGCCATGAATGGGACAATGATCTTGGTCTGGAGTGGGTTTAAGGACAAATTTTGTTACAAACAAAAAATCAGTATCCCCCAAAGGCAGCCTCTGTTATCACAGATGAAATGTAGTCTCTCTGCCTTAGGTGTGCCCTCGTCTGGGAGCCTCCTAGCTGGTGGAGGTAAACCTGGCTTCATTTCAAAGACACGCCCACATAGCTGGTAGGGCGAGGAAACCTCTCAAATAAGAACTTATGTAAGGCAGGGGAGAATGGGACCTCATTGTGCTGGGGAGAGCAAAACCTAGCTCTGTGGAGGTCTCTGGGATCAGGAAGTGGCGTTCGAAGGGGAACCAGCAGGTGTAAACATCATTTCACTATTCTGCCGGGATAGAAAACAGAGTGAGCAGGAGAGGAAAGAGGAGTCTTCCCTATCTGTGCAGACGCATCCTGGATATGCTGCAACGGCCAGCCTTTCCCTGGGTGTGGAGGGAGTTCCAAGAAGGAAGAAAGTAGCCCTTTTTTCTTTGCAGACCACATAACTGCCCACCTTCCCCTTGACTTTGCTTTCACCTTGGGCAGAATCTGTCCGTTTCTAAAGGCTCAGAATACTTTCTGCAGGGGATGAAAAGGAGCTCCTTAGCTTGTGCTCGGCTGGTGACAGGGATCCAGCATCACAGCCTCTGCTATCAGGGGAGAGTCACCACAGCCAAGGGCTTCAGTTGCCTGCCAGCCTCTCTTTGAATTTTATCTTATGTGTTTTGTCTTCATATATGTCTGTGCGCCACCTGTGTGGTGTCCTCAGAGACCTCAGGAGAGGATATCAGATCCCCGGCACTGGAGTTAAACACAGCTGTGAGCTACCACATGGGTGCCGGGAATTGAACTCAGGTCCTCTGGAAGAGCACCTGGTGCTCCTAACCAGGTGGGGACCAGCCTCTGAGCCTACCATATGCAGCAGAGAGAAAGGAGAGAAGGGAAAGCAAAGGCAGAGTCCCTGGCTAGTCCATCAAAAATGCCAGATCAGGCAGGGGAGTACAGTTTTCTACCAGACCAGACTGATGGGGAAAGTGTGATACAGACTGCACACTGGGAGAGGGTCAGTGGATAAGAGCACTCACTGCTCTTGCAGAGGACCCGGGTTTGTATCTCGGCACCCATGTGGGGATTCAAAGCATTTGAAACTATAATCCAGTGGCTCTTGCCCTCTTTTGGCCTCCACAGGCACTAGGCAGGCCCGTGGTACACATTCATACATGCTGGCAGACACTTACAAACACACAAATAAACATCTTTCCACCATGAATACACCGGGGGCCAATGTGATGGCTCAGGAAAGCCTGCAAAAGTCTGGGGACCCGAGTTTAATGTCAGAACCACCATGAAGGTGGAAAGAGAAAGCTGACCCCACAAAGCTGCCAATTTCACGTGTTCTGCTCCCTCCTCCTCCGCCAGAGAGCTGTGGCAACGGCTGAGGTACGAAAAGGAGTGAGCAGAAGAGGAGAGAATTCTTCCAGTACGTGCAGACTCATCCTAGACACTGCCCCAGCAAATGACCTCCACACGTGCACACACACTAATAACAGTGAGTACAACTGGATTGTAAAAGGACAGCACACTGTAGGCTGCATGTGCTTTTAAACAGAGACATTGCAAACAAGAGTAGAAAAGAGCAACAAAGCATGTTTGATTATTTGATTCTTTTTATTATTGATGTCTCAGCTGCTCTTCAGAAAATGCCATACGCCATAGGAGAGTCCTCAGAGAGAAAGGCACTCACTTGTAAGGGGATGGGAATACTTTCATGACAGTTAAGGTAAGGTCCTTGGTGTGATCTCGTGTGCCTTTGCGTAGGACCATCTGTGTAAATGAGTGGGCATCTTACTATCTTCCTACATTACATGTTTCACCTCATTGTCCTGCTTGAGCCTGGCAATCAGGACGAGACCTACCAGGGTTAGACTCTGCTTGTGGAAGGCACCACAAGGCACCAGCTCAGGCTTCAGAGTCTGAATGTTGTAGGTAGATGCTTTTGTGTTTATTTTTTGACCTCTTTATAGTTTTGACTGTAAACAAGGTCTATAATCTTGTTTGTTTCTCAGAAAGGTATGTATTTATAGCTGGGAAAGAAGTAAGGTTAAGCTCAAAGGGGCTCACAGTTGGGGTCTAAAGCTTGCTTTATTGCTCTTGTGGTTTTCTTATTTGAAATGTTTCTCTTAGAAAGAATATGGGGGGGGCTGAATTGGCGATAAACACAGAGGCTGCTCTCCCCAGGCTCTCAGGCCTGGGAGGGCACAGTCAAGCAGGAGCTGCTAGCTCTACCTGGGCCTGAATCAGTGAGGGTGGCAACACAGCCAAACAGGCATGGGAGTCTAACCCTGGCCAGCAACGGAACTCCAACCAAGTCGCCATCCCATACTATGCAGCTGGGGTTGACCAAAAGCAGCCAGATGAACCAACCAGGAGTCTGCCCGCCATAGGCGCCAGGCAGTTGGGCACTATAAAGATCTCCTTGTGATGAGGACCCATGGCCCAGCTCTGCATGACGTGGCGTGAGACAGGCAGACCCACACACAGGCCTGAAGATGCCCACCCTGGGCTCTGAAGAGAAAACACGGGCCCACCATGTACCTTACAACACCAACCAGAGGTCATTATTAGAGTGAGCAGATGCGTGGTATGATGCCTTATGGGAGAGAGAGAGAGAGAGAGAGAGAGAGAGAGAGAGAGAGAGAGAGAGATGGGGACTCACCCCATCACCGGTGGCACACGGGAGAGCGAGCCCTGCACTTTGGGCGGCACAGGGGAGATCACTCTGATGATGAGAGCACAGGTGAGCCAATCCACATGGCAGCATGGGCTGGGAAGAGATGTCCCCACCTACCCATAAATGCCTGGGGGCAGGTGGGAGACCTGCTCTTGTGGTTATAAGTGTGAGACAGCTGTCCCCAACCCCCACCAGCTGCAACACTCAGGACCTCGCCAGGGCAGCACAATAGAGGCCTACCCTGTTAGTGCAGGTGTGGACGAGCCAACTCCGAAGATGTGATCAAGGGAGAGCTGTCCTCATTTTTCATCTGTTTTGTGACAGCATAGGCAAGGGGAAGATGCCCCCACCACTGCCCATCAATTCCAGAAGCAGGTGAGAGAGCAGGCCCTGAGGTCACAGGAACATGAAAGTTGTCCCTATCCCCCACCAGCTTCAGCATTCGGGAGAGCAGGTCCTGCACCTTCCCTGGGCAACACAATAGAGCCAAGCCTGTTGGTAGAGGTTGCTGTGGAATAATAATAATCATTTTGTACACTGTAAAAATCTGTCACTTGAATTGGTTTAATAAAAATTTGACAGGCTGGTAGCCAGACAGGAAGAATAGGTAGAGCAACCAAACTAAGGATGATGGGAAGGAGAAGGGTGGAGTCAGATGAGCCACCAGTAGAAGAGGAAACAGGATGTGTAAGGATTGAGGTAACAAGCCATGAGCCACGTGGAAGAGGGTAGATAAGAAAATTGGTCTAATTTAAAGTGTAAGAGTCAGTTAGTAACAAGTCTGAGCTATCAGCTGAACTTTTATAACTGATATTAAGACTCCATGTAGGTTATTTGGGAAATAATGTAGAAATAAGATAAAAAAAGTAGGTTCAATAATTTACAGGTAAGCTTTATTTGTTAAAGTGCAAACAAAATATCACCACATTGGTGGGTGGGAAAAAAAACGCCTGCCAACAGAAGTGTGGGTAAGAGAGCCCCAAAGTAGTGAACAAGGGAGAACTGTCCCCATTACTCATCTGTTATGAGATGGCATGGGCAGGGGAGGGTTGCCCTCCCCCACCACAACAATGCCTGGGGCAGGTGGGAGATCAGGCCTGTGATCAAAAGAGTGGGAGGGCCTTCCCTGACCCCCAACAGTTGCAACATTCTGGAGAGCAGGTCCTGTACCTAATCAGGGGACCACAATAGAACCAACCCTGTTAGCAGAGGTATGGATGAGCCAGCTCCAACATTTGAGCATGGCAGAGATGTCCCCACTTTTCATCTGTCTTGAAATAGCATGGGCAGGGGGAGTGATGCCCTTTCCCTCTGCCCATCAACACCAGAGGCAGGTGGGAGAGATGACCCTATGGCCATAAGAGTGGGAGAACTGTCCCCGATCCCTACCAGCTGCAACACTCAAAGAGCAGGCCCTGTACCTTGCCAGGACAGCACAATAGAATCAACATGGTTAGTGCAAGTGTAGGTGAACCAGCCATGAAATTGTGACCATGGGAGAGCTGTCCCCACTTGCCACTTGGCAGATCAACCCTCCAGATGCTAAAGTTATGACTTGATCTGCCCCAACACCCACATCTTTGATTTACTAGAGCATGTGAAGGAACCTGACCCACAGACCCAAAGCTGCAGGATCTCCACAATATAGGGTGCCAGTGTGATGTCCAGGAGAAGGCCTAGTGGGGGCCCAGCATCCAATGTGTAGTGGAGACCAGGGACCTTGAACCAACAAGGACTCTTTGCACTGAACACTTGCAAGTAGAGATGTATGGACAAAGGGGTTTCCCGCATGACTTGTTGGGTCACGCTGCAGCTTCCATGATACGATTTTTCATTCCTTCCCTTTTTGTTATTTTTCTCATTTTATTTTTCTTCATTTCTTTCTCCTGAATTTTGTTTTATTGGGGGTACAGGAGTGGACTACAGATGTGAAGGGATGGGGAATGAATGGGATCAAGATACACGATGTGAAAGACACATAGAATAAGTAAATTTTATTAAAAAAGAATATAGGTGTGGTCTTAGCTAGGATTCTCTAGAGTAACAGAACTTATAGAATGAAGTTCTCTCTCTCTTTTGCCCAGAGAAGTTGACTCAAATGCCAGTGAAGGAATGGACTTGCTAGTGAGGCAACAGCAAACAAGCAAAGAGAGGCTTCCTTCTTCCATGTTCTTATAGAGGCCTCTAACAGAGAATGTGGCCCAGATTACAGGTAGATTTTCCCACCTCAAAAGATCTGGATTAGAAGTGTATCTTCCCACTTCAAACTTAGCAGAAATCCCTCACAGGCATGCCCTCCATTTTGGGGGGGTTTACTTAATTCCAGGTGTAGTTAAGTGAACAACCAAGAATAGCCATCGCAGGGGCTGATGAGGTGTTTCAGTGTCGAGCCTAAGGGCCTGTGTTTAGTCCCCTGGACTCACATTGCAGAGAGCTGATTTTACAGCTTGTCCACTGACCTTCACATGAATACCTACACACGTGTGCATACATGCACACACACCACAAATAAATACATGTAACAAAAAAATAATATTGTCTTACCAGGTGAGAGTCTTCAGTCAGATTCTGGTATTGACACAGAACAGTTCTCACCTCAAAGAGAGTAAAAGAAACTTTATTCTGAGCTAAATATGAGTGACCATGTCTCACAAAAACAGACTGGGTTACCTCAAATGACATGTTCCAAAGTGTAGTCAACAACATGAACTTTTTATAGTAAAGCAAAAGAAACTCGTAAATCGGTTGGGTGGATGGTGGTGGCACACACCTTTAATCACAGCACTCAGGAGGCAGACGCAGGTGGATCTCTAAGTTCAAGGCTTGCCTGGTCCACAGAACAAGTTCCAGGACAGCCAGGGATATACAGAGAAATGTCTCAGGAAAAAAAGGTAAATCAAGGCATTTACCAACTACATGGTGGATACAGCCATAGGGACAGTCACCTTAGTGGAGAAGACTGTGCTATTACAGAGTCAGTCTGATGATTTGACTTTCCCATTATTGGAAGCAAGTGATCTACTAATAATGCACCCCACAGGTTTTTTAAAAATATTTATTTATTATGTATACAATATTCTGTCTGTGTGTATGCCTGCAGGCCACAAGAGAGCACCAGACCCCATTACAGATGGTTGTGAGCCACCATGTGGTTGCTGGGAATTGAACTCAGGACCTTTGGAAGAGCAAACAATGCTCTTAACCTCTAAGCCATCTCTCCAGCCCGCACCCCAAAGGTTTTATGAGAGTCAAAAGCGTGTTAGTTTCACCACAGAGATGGGCAGCATATGGCTATGAGGGGGACTCTAGAGAGCCCCAAATGCCTTGGGTTGTGGATCTACAATGTTCCAGTTCTCCACAGGCGGCTGATCAATCAACCTTTTAGAATCCTCCTCACTTTCGTTGACCTTTTCTGGGAACTTCTATTCCCACTGGAGAGCTCCTATCTTTTCCCAAATTCCCTGGTGTGTGCGCACACGTGCATTCATGCATATTATGAGGGCGCAGAGCACATGTATGCCAAGGCATATGTAGAAGGCTGAGGACAACTTTGTGGAGTGGCTCCTCCTCCCTCCGTGTGGTTCCAGACATTGAATTCCGGTATCTAGGCTTGCACAGCAAGGTCATCCCTATCTTTCTGATCCCATTTAGGGTCTCCCGAGAACCATTCCTATAGGGAATGCACCTATGGGTGCCTTCAAACTTAGACTTTACTTTCTGCAGATGTCGGCTTCAGTCCTGGCTGAGTAGTAAGACTTTAATGATTTTGAAGTTCCCTCACCGCTGTACCATAACTTTTTCCCCTGAGCATAATGTGAACATCCCATCACCTTAATGAAACAGAGATGACCCTGGCCAGCTAGTCATTGTAACTAATTAAGCAGAATAATACGGCAGTGACAGTGGAGGCTGCTATGTGGTCTTGGGGCTGTTATCACTCCCAGGTCTCGGGAGTTTCGCCTGGAACTCCAGCCATTACGCCTTCCCTCTGCCATCCAGCTGTGGGTGTTCTTTGGGAGGTGCACAAGTATGTAGGAGGCGAAAGGTCACCTGAAAGTGGGCGGGACCTTCATGAGAGCATAGCTTATGACAGACACCCAGCAAGCCACACTCCTGTGAGCCTTGAGCCATTTCTTTAGTCAGTTGCCTGTTCTCTACTTGGGTGCGCAGACATTTGTTCATGTCTCCCCGGAAGAGTAACAAAATCCTCATTATGTGGTTAGTGTGCTTCATCTGTTGGGTGTGTTTCTGGTAAGGCTTATTCAGTTTTCCTTCCTAACTTTAAATATTGGAACCATAAAAAAATTTCCCCGTAAGGCAGTCATTCTTAATGATCTCCTTATATGCACTGTTCTGTACTAGGCCTTATCTTCTGGGCCACCAGTCACCCTCAAATCGTGACATGGAGGCTTAATATTAGTTATGAATGCTCAGCCTAGCTTAGGCTCATTTCTGGCTAGCTCTTTTCACTTAAATTAACCTGTTTCTCTTTATCTACCTTTTGCCTTTTTTTTTTAAATAACTCTTCTTCCTTTATTCCTTCTGTATATGTTATTTTCACTGCTTCTGGTATCTGACTGGCTGGCAGCTGCCCGCCTGCCTGGCACCTAGAGTCTCTCTCTCTTTCTCCCTCATTCTCTCTTCTCTTCTCCTCTGTTTCTCTCCCAAGCCTACATTTCTCCTCCTATGTATTCTCCCTGCCCTCCAGCCCAGCCTATCCCTCTACCATCTAGGTATTGGCCATTCAGCTTTTTATTTTATTAGACCAGTTGGGTGCCTTAGGCAGGCAAGGTGAAACAAATGCAGCACACCTTTACATAATTAAACACAATCCTTACATCCTCACACAAATGCAGCATAAACAGCCTTTGCACAGTTACAGGAATATTCTGCAGCATAAACAAATGTAACACATCTTTGCCCAGTTAAAATAATATTCCACAGCACTGTACACTATAATTACTTCAATTTTTAAAAATCCATAAACAAAGCTTGCACTCACCAAACGATTTATTTTAAATAATTTCCCCAATAAAAAGTTACCAAGCTGATTTTTTTCTTTCAAAGACAAGGTCTGTAGCCCAGGCTGGCCCTGCCTCAGAGTCCTGTACTGTGCCAGCACACCAGAGCTTCCTGCTTGCCAGGGGTGCATGCCCTCTGCCAGGTGCCCTGATGCTCCCAGCCCAGACAGAGACATCTGTATCCACAGACAATTTCTATATGATACATGATTTTTTTACACCTCTCTCGCAATACAGAAGTTTCATATCCTTTGACCACTTTTTTCTTTAGCTGAGAGACAGCAAGAAAGATGATTTATTATTGTACACATTACACTTGGCCGAAAGAGAACAGAGATAGTCCAGAATATGACAGGTTCAGGGCAGAGGGCCAGTGGGAATGTTTTGAACAAGGCAGAATCTCAGAGATGGCCTCTGTGACGCAAGGCTGGAATTCCAGATCCGCTGAGACTGAGAACAGTAGCATACATGTCACCTTGGAGCGGCGTCCTGGCCTCCAGCACCCTATTCCTGTTCCCTCAGCCTCCGAGTACACGCCAGCTAGCTTACATGGACCTCTGCCTACACACTCATTTCTCCCCTGCCGTCCTGTCAGGGCGCAGGAGTTTCAAGGAAGGTAGAGCTAAGAACAAGAGTTTTTAACCATTTCTTATTGGGATATTGGGGGGGGTATTTTTTTTTGTTGCTGTTGTTTTTGTTTTTTCTCATAGACCTGAAATCGCTTTTTAGCATTACTAGGAGAATTTTGGTCATTATGTTACATGTCTATAATCTAATACTTGGAAAGTGGAGGCAGGAGGATCAGGAGTTCGAGGACAGCTTTGGCTACTGATCATTTGCTTTTAATGTTTGGCAGAGGGGCACTCACTATGTAGCTTAGGCTGGTCTGAAACTCACTATGTTATCCCAGCCTGGCCTCAAGACCCCGGTGCCTCCCTAAGCCTCCCAAGAACTAGGATTATCAATGTGCCTCACCATACTTGGCATATACAACAAGTTTGAGGTCAGCTGTGGCTACTTTGTCTCACAAACAAACAAACCAAGTGAATTTGTTTCGTTTTTGTTTTTGCTTTTTTGATCTAAAAAATGTTTCGAACTGAGTGTGTTATAAAACCTGGACGGTCCTGTACTACGTCTTGTAGCCACTACAGGTTGGTACACAAGCGGGGAACTGGGTCTGGAGACTTAAACACACACACATAAACACACACACACAGACAGATAGAAGGAGACACGGACACGGGTCATTCTTAATACAAGAATGTCAAATTTATTGTGCTCAGAGGAAGCTTACATACGGCTCTGGCCACACCCCAGCTCTCGGAATCTTTCAGCTATAGACCCACCAACCCGCCGTCAAGGTCTTGTGCTCAGAGGAGCTGCAGCCTGCTCACAGCAGAGGAAAACAAGCTGTTTTCAAGAAATCCAGGGTCTGGGGAACCACAGCCCCCAATAGCTCCCAACAGTATTTGCCTGTGTTCTCAACACTTGGGAAGCAGAATTTCTGCAATGTGGAAACCAGCTTCATTCATTTAATGAGTTCAGGGACAGCCAGGGCTACATAGCAAGATGCTGTCTCAAACAAGAAAACAATATAAATATAAGGTTTTGAATGAAAATATTAAAAAATTTGTTTTTATTATATGTGACACACTTCAGGATGGATGACTAATTGCAAATTGACTAATTAAGCTAATTAACATATACACTGTTTCCCTTTGTCTTGTGAGGTGCCTTTTTTAAAAACTTATAAATGCTCGACCAATAGCTCAGACTTATTACTAGCTAATTCTTACATTTAAATTAACCAAAATTTCTATTTATGTTGTGCCACATGGCTTAAGACTTTTTACCTCATTTTCAACATGTCCTGATTGTTCAGTGGTTGGCTGGCATCTCTCCTGACTCTACCCCTCCTCATCTGAGTTCTCAGTTTGATTGTTCCACCTAATCTTATCCTTTCTGGCTATTGGTCAAACAGCTTTTATTCTTAACCAATAAGAGGAATATATATTCATAGCATACAGAAAGATCATCCCACAGCATTTCGCCTTTTTTTCTAATCAAAAAGGAAGGGTTTAATTTTAACATAGTAAAATTACATACAACAAAACAGTTATCAAGTAATAATTACAACATCTAGTCTATTTGTATTTGTCAAAATTAGAGAAAATATTATCAGTCTCATCTTGATGAGTCTAAAGTTCTATATCTAATTTACCTTTTTATCATAACTAAGAAAAACTGTAACTATAACTATCTAGTTAAACTCAATGAAAGACCTAAGAAGGAAATAATACTACCTGAATAAGCAGGAAGTGCAGGCAAGCAACTTCCATACATGTGAGAAGTTTAGCAGCCTCTTTGTGTCCTGCTGGTCCAGAGGTACTGCCGTGCACTTACTGCCGGCAGTCAAGGCAAGGGTAGTTTCTTGCTCAGTTTGCCAGTTTTGGCAAAATGAAAACAAACTCCATATGGAGTGTCTTTGGTGTCCATCATCCTTTCAGGAGTAGATTGGTGTTGTCAGTAGTAGACGTGTCTCACGGTCATAAAAAGTCTGTTATTAAAACATTTAAAATGCCATATTCTGTAGGTCTTTGAAGTGTTTGAACATTACCTATCCATTTAAATATATCTGTGTATGACCCATGAAAACCTATCTAACATGGTTTAAAATATGACTATGATAGATGACTATTAGCCTGTATTTCTTAATTATACACTATATTTTAATTATTAATTAACTATATAAACACAATACCTTAAACAAGAATAGAAATATACATACAACATAACAAAATTAACCTTAAATTTGTATCAATAAACTAAAATCTATACAAGTGTAAAATATTTTGAGATTAACAATTGTTTTTGGATTAAAGTACATTTATTAATCTACCCTTTTCTCTATTGTTTCTACATCATATTCCCCTTTCTTCTTTTAGGAAGAGATTGACTATGACCAATAACAATGTATAACCAATCCTTAAATGAAAATAAATATTTGTAAACAATATTTTGAAAATTTGGGTGTACTGCTCTAGACTATTTCCTGCTTATTATTGGAGGTAGTGGTTTTTGAGGGACCCTGAGAAAATTAGGAATTATGTTCAAGTCCTGACTGGGGTATTTTGTGTGGCTGGTCTATCTCAACCAGCAGCCTTGAAAATATTGTGAATGTTGGATCACTTGGGACATCTTTCTTATCGGAGACCTTTCAGGGGGTCTTCCTTAACCAAACCATATTAGTCTGGAAAGAATCCACAGCTTCTCATCTTCTGTGAAAACAAAAGCAGAGCCTCTTTTCCAAAGCAAACTTTGAAGTCAAGATACCTTTAAAACATATAGGTTGGTTTGGCTTATCAGGTCCAAAAATCAAAGTCTCTCAGCAGTTAGCTCATTAACAGTCAAAAAATCCAAAGAAAATACAATAATATACATAATCCAGACTCTGTGTATCTTCCATCTTCATGTGGCTTACTTTTTTTTACTCTATTCCTTTTTCAAGGACCTCAGTTTATTATCTTTAAATTATTCTTTAACTATGACTATCTCTACTCTTTTTCTTTTTTCTCAAGCCTATGTACATTTTTAAAACATACTGTGACCCATTTAGAGGTTTCTTTCTGTCTGAATCTGTCTTTACTGAGTATCTATAATCCTTTTTTGATCACAAGAGTCAGCTTGGCTAGGACCAAAGCCACAGCTTCGGCTGCTGGCTCTGCCCCAGTCAACATTTCAACATGGTGGAGGTACCAGCAAGAGTCATGCTACTCCCTAACTCTGGGAAGCTGTGGGGTCCATACTGCCACCAAGTAGCATGCAGCCATGCTCTCAAGCATGTAGACAGCAACTGGGAGAAACCTCTTTACGGCCACGTCCAAAGACAGCAACTGAGCAAATCTCTCTGTACTGCAGCCCCTTTAAGAGTCCGCGGGAATCTACCATTCTGCTTAGATCATGGCAGTTGGCAGCGGACTCTATCTCGTGGGTAGCTGTCTGGACATGTGTCTCTGCTCTGCTGCCAGCATGAGGGGCTAGGAAGTCCAGTGCAGCTCCATTTCTGTGCATTTAGAACCTTTTTAACTTTTTTTAGGTTTTATGTGGATCCATGCCCAACAGTGGGTGTCATTTATTAGGGGAATGGGAGTTTCTGTCCCACCAACAACTACCAAATAAACACACTGATACCTAATATAACTTTTAAATACTCAACCAATAGCTCAGGGTTATTACTCTCTCTTACATTTAAATTAAGCCATATTTCTGTCTATGTTTGCCACGTGGCTCAAGGCTTTTTACCTCATTTTCAACACATCCTGCTTGTTCAGAGGCTGGCAGTATCTCTCCCAACTCTGCCCCCTCCTCCTTGACGTGCCTTTTAATTTATTCCTTATATCATTTGCTTGTTGGAGTTTTGTATTTCCCTGAGACTTTAAAATAGAAGGCAATAAGTTAATTATCTCCTGCAGTGGACACCTGTGCTCCAGACAGCACTTGGATATGGCAACAGGTAGAGTTTTAATTACTAAGAAGAGGATGTTATCATTTTAGAGTAAAACACCGTGACAGCTGAGGTGGATTACTGTCATTTATTGTTCCGTTGGTCTGTCTTCAAAACTGGCTCAAAATAGAAATCCCACAGTGCTCTTGAGCCGGTCCTTCTATAGAAAGCTGCTGGCGTAGTTTCTAAAGAGCTTGTGGGCCACAAGGTGCCGTGCAGCTCACTCCGAAACACTTGTCATTAGAGTGTTACCTCCAACCTCCTCCGTGTGCTTTTCAGTTTTGCTAGGAGCAGATAATTATGAAACACAGGCTCCTCTTTGCTTTTTTCTTAAATGTGGGCAGCGAAGGTTCCTCAGCCGTATACATGGTCTCATTATTTCAAATACTTGAATTTGGTTTTCTCTCTAAAATATGAGGCTTTTCTTGGTATTCAGTATTTGAGGTTCTTATAATTAGGATGCTCACACAAAAAATGTGTTTATCATGAAATAATAACAAACTCAGAACAGTTGTACACTCTTACATGTGGATGCAGTGGGGTAACAGTAGAAACATGGCATGATGTGTGTTACAATATTTTCAGTGTTTCAACAGTAATGCCAAATAGTCTTGAAGCCTCACAGCTCAGCTGCCAACCGTGTTACCTTTCTCTACTGCACATGAACACAGTTCACATTATAGACACACATAACAGAAAAGATTGAAACAGATACATACAAATAAGCACGCACACACACACACCTACACTTCTATCATAGGACTGATATGAGGTTTAATTAGAACATATAAAAATACTTCACACCATGCTGATGTGTATTTAGCATTTGCTAAATACCAAGCATGGTGCCAAGTATTTTTTATGCATGTTCTGTGGTAGGAATGTGCATTGACAAGCACCTGGACTGGTTCCAAATCTTGGCTATTGTGAATAGTGCCACAATAAAGATGGCTATACAGAAATGTGTTTGGCATTGCTGATTTATTTCCTTCAGATCTGTACCCAGGAATACAATAGCTGGGACACATATAAGCTATATGTTAAGGTCTCTGTTGTTTGGTTTGTTGGAAGCAGGGGTTCATGTGATTCAACTGGCCTTTTGAACTCACTACATAGCCAAGGGTGACCTTGGGCTCCTCTTGCCTCAACTTCCCAAGTACCAGTATTACAGGCATGTGCCACTATTCCCTGTTTATATGGTATTGGCGATTGAAACCATTGCTTTGTCCTTGCTAAGCAAGCATTCTAGTTTATCCCTATGTAATTCCTTTATTTATTTGTTTGTTTGTTTGTTTTTTCTAGATGTCCTAGAACTAGCTCTTGTAGAACAGGCTGACTTTGAACTCTCAGAGATCCACCTGCCTCTGCCTCCCAAGTGCTGGGGATTTAAGGTTTGCACCACCACTGCCCAGCCCACAATTTCTTTATTTTTTAACCTAGTGCAATGCTACAGCCGTAGTTAAAATTCTGTTTATGTATATGAGTGTTTTGTCCACTGTATGAGCACTGCTGGTATGTGCCTGGTGTCCACAGAGGCCAGAAAAAAGCGCTGGTGGAACTGGAGATTTCTCTCCCGTCTGCCAGTTCCCGAATAACCACTCTGAGGCTTAATATTAATTACAAACTGTTTGGCCTATTAGTTCAGTCTTGTTGTTAACTAGCTCTTATAACTTAAATTAATCCATTTCTATTATTTTGTATTTTACCACAAGGCTTGTGGCTTGTTACCTCACATCTTGCTTCCCTGGCAGCTACTGGCATCTCCCAGACGTGCCTTCTTTCCCCTGTCTCTGTTTGGGTTTCCTGCCTAGTTATATTCTGCCCTGCCATAGGCCAAAGCAGTTTCTTTATTAATAAATGGTAATAAAACATATTCACACCATACAGAATGGCGTCACACACCACCCCAGATCCCTGGGACTTGAGTTATGGCCAGGATGTGAGATGTCATGAAGGTGCTAGGGACTGACCCTGTCCTCCGAAAGAGGAGCCCTTTCTATGATGTTTTCATCTTTTATATTTATTGTTCATTTATGTAGCCCTTCATAGCCTGGTACTCACTATGTATACCCAGACTAACCTCCAGCCTACAGTGATTGGCCTGCCTCTGCCTCCAAAGCACTGAATTACAGGGGTGAGCCAACCTTGCCCAACTCTCATCTTTTTATTGTAGTATTCTACATCCCTGATGTAAACAAGTCCATAACATATTTTCAAATTCTCTGAGAAACATGTGAACAAGTCCTAATAACAAATCTGAAGTACAATTCCACCAGAGTATACTGATGTGGTTTGAAACAAAATGGCCCCCAAAGGGAGTGGCACTATTGGGAGGTGTGGGCTTGTTGGAGTAGGTGTGGCTTTGTTGGAGGAAGTGTGTCACTGTGGGGGCAGGCTTTGAGGTCTCTTTTGCTCAAGCTTCCCTCAGTGGGATACTCAGTCCACTTCCTGTTGCCTTCTGATCATGTCTGCCTACATGCCCCCTAAGGGACTGAACCTCTGAACTGTAAGCAAGCCCCCTCAATTAAATGTTTTCCTTTATAAGAGTTTCCATGGTCATGGTGTTTCTTCACAGCAGTAGAAACCCTAACTAAGACACTTGGGGAACCAATGTATTTATTGGGCTTATTGTTAGGTGACGGTTCTTTGCCAGGAGTGTGGGTGGCCCCAAAGCATTCTCCCCAAAGGTCTTCACCCAGCATGGATGATGGCTCTCCTATAGATGCAAATGTCATCCCTGATTCCTCTACTCTTCCCCAGACCATCAGCTCTAGCCCCTCCCCGAGGCCATACAGTTATCTCAGAACTGCATACAAATGCTTGGGAGGAATGGCAAGATGCTTAGGTGCTTGGAGCTTGCTAACTTAGTAGAGGTCTGGGGAAATTATTGTAACTTTTGTAGGAGTCAATCTTCTTACTTTCACAGATGAAGCTTGAATGTTTGTCACTAAAAGGCTGTGTTTGAATTCAGATCACTGCTAAGCTTAGTGGCTCATGCCTTAAATCCCCAGCACTCTGGAGATAGAGGCAGGAGGATCTCTGTGAGTTTGGGGTCAGCCTGGTCTGCACAGTTCCATGACAACCTACACAGTGAGACCCTACCTTGAAAACAGCAACAGCAACAAAGAATTTGGATCATATAACAAAGTATCTGGTCCAATCAACTTGAAGAGAGAAGGATAGTTTCTGAGGTTTCACTGCTTGACTGTGAAGGCCAAACATCCTGGTGGCAGGAGGCTGTGATAGGCTGTTCACCTGAAGACAGGAGGAAGAGGAGAGGGTCAAGGAAGTACAACAGGCCCTCAGTGACCTACTTCCTCCAACTGGGCCTCGCTGCCCGATTTTACCTCAGAACAGCACCATTATATTATGATTCCATCAAGAGGTTAATCCACTGATAGGCCAGGCCCCCAGAATCCAATCACCTTCCAAGAGCCTGTGAGCTGGAAGGAGTTAAGTCTCCAGGAGCCTGGAACAGGCATTTCCTATTCTAACTATGAAAGACTCTGTGAACATTCCATGAATAAGTTAATGATGACCTAGTAAAGGCGTCTCACATCAACCTAAAAATAAAGCATTGCTCCTTTCTGACCCCGAGGAGGCAGTAAAGGTGTGACTCCCCACAGGAGAGGCTTTGTTTTGAACTCAGGAAAAACATGCTTGAATTCTAGGTCAAATACCTTAAAGTTATTATTAGCCATGAGTTTTAAAATACCAATGAACTAGACATGTCATTTTAAAATATAATTTATTGTCTGTGTAGAATGTCACTAATGAACTACTTAATTGCATCTCTAAGCGATATGAATTCAGCTTTCGAATAGAGGTGAAGGTCAGTGCTGTGATGCTCGGCGGTGCCTTTATTGAAGCTGTAATAATGCTCTTGCAAGTTTTAATTATCGGTTCTTTGTAAAAATATTCTTACCCGGCTATTATGTTATATAATAGCAAAGAGCGGGAGGAGGTTTCTTTGGGTTGGCAAATAAATAATTACCTGCCATATCTTCAGATGCTCCCAATGAGTTCTACGTTTTTAGCATTTGTGAATACAGTATCTCAAATTTTCCATCCTCTTGTAAGCTTTTGTGTTATGTTCCTCAAAAATCTGTAAAATATTCTTCAGCTCAGTTTAGAATAGGGGAAAAGAAATAGCAAAAATTCTTCGACTTTCTGAATCCCAGTTAACTACATTCATTTGGCATATAGTACTATAACAATCTTTTTTTTTAACTTCTTTTTTTATTTTTAATTTTTTAAAAAGAAAATAAGCTATCTTTTTTTCATCTTACATACCAATCCTGGTTTCCACTCCCTCCCATCCTCCCGTTCCCTGCAAAGCCCCCTCATCCTCTCCTCAGAGAGGGTGAGGCACATTGCTTTGGAGAAGGTCCGAGGCCCTCCCTACTATATCTAGGCTGAGCTCGATAGCCATCCAAAGAGAATGGGTTCCAAAAAAGCCAGTACAAGCAGTAGGGATAAATCTGGTGCCAATGCCAGTGGTCCCGCAGTCTGCCCCAGCCATACAACTATCAAACACATTCAGAGGGACTAGTTTGGTTCTATGCTGTTTCCTTCCTTGTCCAACTGGAGTTTGTGAGCTCCCATTAACTCAGAAAAACTGTTTCAGTGGGTGAACCCATCATGGTCTTGACCTCTTTGCTCATATTCTCACTCCTCCCACTCTTCACCTGGACCTTGGGAGTTCAGTTCAGTGCTCCGATGCAGGTCTCTGTCTCTGTTTCCATCAGTTGCTGGATGAAGGTTCTATGGTGATATTTAAGATATTCATCAGTCTGACTACAGGGCAAGGCCAGTTCGGGCCCCCTCTCCTCTATTGCTTAGGGTCTTAGGTGGGGTCATCCTTGTGGATGCCTGGGAATTTCTCTAGTGCCAGGTTTCTTACTAGCCCCATAATGGCTCCTTCAATCAAGATATCTCTTTCCTTGCTCTCATCTCTGTCTTTCCTCCATCTCGACTATCCCATTCCCTCAAGTTCTCCTTACCCCTCCCCGTCTCCTCTTCCCCTTCTGCCCTTCATACTCCTCCACCCCCATGCTCCCAGTTTTGTCAGGCGATCTTGTCTATTTCTCCATTCCAGGTTGATCTATGTATGTTTAACTTTGGGCCTTTTTTTACTTCTTGAGTGCACGTCGCCAAGAGCGCCATGCTGGACACAGTGAACGCAAGCTCGAGGGGCTCGAGGGCACTGACTCTCCTTCCTTCTGTGCAGCAACTTGCTTATTTTCAGAACGGAACATTTGCTGCTGATATCTTGATATTTTTAGAGTCTCATGTAGCCCAGGCTGGCTTCAAACATATTTTTTTAGCCAAGGAGGACCTTGAACTCCTCCTCCTTCACCACCCAAACTTAGAGATTGTTGGAATTGCACACCCAACCTACATGTGGCTCGTTTTGTCTTTAAATGTTCAAGGTCTTCGTTTGTTTGTTTTCTTCTTTTTTATTTTACCTACATTTTTGATCATTAGGGACCTTTTTACTATTTTATTTGTAATATAGTTTTCTTATTTCTTTTCTCTTCCCTTCTGTATTTGTCTGTTTTCTAAATTGACTCTTCAGTTTGTTTTCCTTTACACTTCCTCACCTACTGACCTCATCCTCACTTCCCCTTTAATTACTGAATTTACACGTTCGGATAGCATACCTAATCTGCAGAAGATGTTTTTTATATACCATGCTTCTAATTGTAGTTATTCAAAGACATGTGACCTCAAGGACTGCTAAACTTTTACCCTTATTTGTTGGCTAGCCTTCTTTGCTTGAGACAGGGTCTCACTCAGAAGCCCTCACCATGTAGACCAGGCTGACCCCAAACTCACAGTGATCCATCTGCCTCTGCTTTCTGAGTGCTGGGATTAAAGTCATGCACTACTGCAGAATGGATTCTAATTGTTCTTAATAATAAAAACCCAGAGTGAGATATATAAACCCATAGTGGTTAATGCTGAAAGACCAGAGAAGCAGATCAGCCAACCACTAGAGAGTTCTTAACTCTACAAATGTTCAGACCAATGGGGCAATCCTGTCTCTACGAATCCTCAGACTGAATGCTGTCTCTACCAAATCTCAGACTGAATCTGAGCTCCTATCTCCTCCCACCTTATATACCTCTCTCCACTCAGCCACATCACTCCCATCTCCAGCTCCCTAGTGCTGGGATTAAAGGCCTGTGATCCCAAGTGCTGGGATCACCTTTGTATGAACTCTGTTTCTCTTTTAGACAGATTCAATCTCACGTAGCCCAAGGTGGCCTTGAACTCACAGAGATTGTCTGCCTCTATCTCCCGAGTGCTGGGATTAAAGGTGTGTGCCACCACTGCCTGGCCTCTATGGCTAACTAGTGGCTTAGCTCTGCATACTGATCTTCCAGCAAGCTTTATTTGTTAGATTACAAACAAAACATCACTACACACTACCGTGCCCAGCTTGGTTTTTGCTTTACAGGTCGGGTATCTTGTATCCCTGTCTGGATTCAAGTTCTCTGTGTAGTGGAGCATGGACTTGAACTTCTTACCCTGCTGCCCCCACTTCTGAGTGCTGGTACTACAGACACCCTTCACCACGCCTAGTTACGCACGGTTGGTGACTGAACCCAAGGGCTTCATGTGTGCCAGGCAAACTCTCTATCAACTTCGTTGTCACTCGGCCTCTGAACATTTTTGATCTGATACCTCAGTAAAAAAAAATTTGAACACTTTTCCTTTAATTTATGAATGTGTATGTCTGTAAACTAGGTACATCTACATATACACACATGAATTGTTACATATACAAATCATCATATATAATTTAAAAACAGAGATACAGTTAAATTAACAAAGGATAAGATAAAACTATTTAGGCTAAAGTTCTAATGCTTTTCCCTGAGTGCCAGTGGGTCATCATGTACCCACAGGGATTCAGATTTGTATTTTATTCATCTGAGATAGCAGGAAGCCACATTCCAGGGAAAATGGTGAGAATTTTGAGATTCACATTTGGAATTCAGGACACTGAGCTTGAGATTCTCACCCAAAGGAGCTCTTCTCCCTTCAGAGAGGGGAGCCATCCCTGACAAGGAAGAGGGCGGGGGCACGGGGTGGGGGGACTTCATTTCCCTGTATAGAAGAGGGTGAGGTGAGGAGCACTCCTTGAGACTTTCTCAGTGACGACAGAAAAGTACATTTTTTTTATTATTTTACATTTTATTTAATTGTTTTTTCATGCATAGGTGGGTTTACTTCGGCAGGAAGTTTGAAACTCTTGCTTAAACAAGGGCACTACCATTCTTATGTTAGGACAGATAATTTCTTTCATTCTTTTTTGTTGTTGTTGTTTTTCGAGACAGGGTTTCTCTGTGTCTGTTCCTGGCTGTCCTGGAAACATGCTTTGTAGACCAGGGTGGCCTCAAATTCACGCGATCGGCCTGCCTCTGCATCCCAAGTGCTGGGATTACAGGCGTGTGCCCCCACCGCCCATCTCAGACTATTTTTTATACCGCTGAAGGTATAAAAGTTCTTGGCCTAGTGTGCTTTCTATTGCTGTGGGTAATGCCATGATCAAAAGCAGCTTGGGGAGGAAAGGGTTCGTTTTGGCTCACACTTTATAGTCCGTCAACAAGGGAAGTCAAGGCTGGAACTCAAGGCGGGAATCTGAAGGCAGGAACTTCACCAGAGACTGTAGAGGAACACTGTGAATCAAAAGAATAGCATAGCCCTAAAGACTGTTTACAGGCCAATCTGATGGAGACTTTCCTTAATTGAGGTTTCCTTTTTCAGGTGACCCTTGCTTTCAGCCAGCTGATGACAATCTGGCCAGCATAGTTCTGGACTTTCCTCAGCACTATCAGCAAGCAGACTCATCTAAATGCTGTGTTCTGTCTGCTGAACTAACTTCAGCTTCTTGTCAGCTTCAGCCGAAGGAGGGGGGAGGGGACGCTGAAGAGGAATGTATGTGCTCTGAGTCAGACTGAAGTGTTTGCGTGTGCATATGTGGGCATGCGTGTGCACATGTGTGTGGTGTATGTGTGTCTAGTCTTGTTTGCATGCGTGCGTGCAGATGCTTCTGTACATCTGTGTGGACACTAGAGGAGGATGCTTTCTCGTACTCATTCTCCACCTATGTGATGAGGCAAAATCTGTCACTTGAACTCAGAGCCAGCTCGCTCTGTTGGTCTTCTGTCGCCTGGAATGACAGATGGGCGACCATGACTGCCCAGCATTTATATTAGAGCTATGGATCAGAATTCTGGTCCCCACACTTACTCGACAACTGTTTTACCCACTGAGTCATATATCTAGCCAAGATATTTATATTTTGTGGGATCGAAATTTTGTATTTCATTTGTATTTTCAATTTTTAACGTGCAAGTCTGCAAATGTATGCAGAAGAAGCACTGTTTCAGCAAGTCTCAACATTATTTTGGCACTGAAATAGCATGCCAGTGTGTATGGGAAATAATTAAAGCTGGGAGGTGGTATCTAAGCCAGGTTAAAGGCAAAACTCCCATGTCTATTGGCTACCAGAAAGAACTGACGACTAAAGAATCTGAAAGTCAACTCTAGGCATCTTGTGACAGAATAAATATTACTGATTCTGGCCACCAGAGGGCAGACCACTTAGAAAAAAGGGCAAATCTATAGCCCCCAAGATCCATTTCAGGAAACTTACTTTCTCATTAGTATTGGAGGGAAGAAGAGAGAGGCCTTGTTTTAAAACATAGTCATATATTTAGACACCTGGCAGTATGTTATTATCACTTAGACCGTCTTTTATGTTTTTCTTTTTTGTTTTTAAATATATTTTATTATTTTAAGGCCTTCAAAGTAACATATATGTATTTTGATTTTGCATCAATCTATAAGATAATTATTTTGGTAGGAAAATTGAGGTCTTTGGTATATTCATTTTTCCAATTGAACAGCATGATGTTGGAGCTGGGAATGCAGCTCAGCTGACAGAGTGTATCCTCAGGATGGACAAAGCTAGGTCTGTCCCTAGCACTGCATAAAAGCTGGTGTGTCAGTGCTGTGTGTAATCCTGACACCAGAAGTAAAGGGGGGAAGATCAGAAGGCAGAGTTGCCATGGATACATGGTGAGCATTCAGGGCCAGCCTGCCCCAAGAAAGAAATGCTTTCTCCACTCATTTAAGTCTTTGTGTCTCTCTTAAGAATTCTTTTTAGATCTATTTTATCTTATGTGTGAATGTTTCACCTTCATGCATATATGTGCATCACAGAGGACGGAAGAGGGTGTTCCTTGAAACTGGAGTTACTGATGGCTGTGAACCACCACGTGGGTGCTGGTTCTTGTCCTCCGTGAGAGTAGCAAGCACTCTACTGCTGAGCCGTTTCTCTGGCCCCTCAGTTTTGTCTCAAAAATTCCTATGCAGTTCACCATTAGACAGATGAATATCACTCATTAAAAATTTACGCAGAGGGCTGGAGAGGTGGCTTAGAGGCTAAGAGCACTTGATGCTCTTGCAGAGGACCCATGTTCCATTCCCAGCACCCAATCGACAAGCCCTGGTTGTCTGTAGTTCCAGTTCCAGGCTATCCAGTGCCCTCTCTGGTCTCCAAGAGCACCAAACAAGAACTCGGTACAATTACATATATTCAGGCAAACATTCACATCATAATTTTTTGTTACATAGAAATGACTTTATTTTAAAGAAATACATTGATTTTTGCAGAAAGAGCTTTAAGCTCTATCTTTTCTTACTTCTATTATAATATAGTTGTTTATTTTTGGTTTTTAAGTCAGGGTCTTGCACAGCTGAGGCTGATGTCTAACTCATATATAGCTAACACTGGTCTTCAACTGTTGCTTGTCCTGCCTCCATTTCCCACATACTGAGAGTAAGGCATGTACCACAATGGCTGGCTTCAGTTGAATATGGTTTTATAGAAGTATATTGGACTTTGTGGTCAACATTCAATTGCTGTGTTTAATTAATTCTGTTAGGAGTTGATCCTTTGGCCCCATCTCGGAAGTGCTAACGTAACAGGCTTGTGCTGCCGTAACAGGCTTGTGCTACCATGCTGGTTTATGTGATGCTAGGACCAAATCCAGGGCATTGTGCATGCCAGGCAAGCCCTCTTTTCCTTTGAGCTGCATCCTCAACCTCCCAGCTAGCTCTTCCTAATTTTCTTGCTTGTCAAACCTATGATACAAAAAATATAAACTTTTTGTCTTGCCTTTATAATGTTTTGCTTTTTTAATATGTCGTCACATAGGCTAAACTAGTTAGCTTATATACAATAGTTAGTTTATATAAAATGATGATAAATAATACATTTTTAATCTATTCTGAATTTTTATTTTTAATCCTCCCTTTTGTTTGGTTTTACAATAGTAATATTTTTTTATTGAGAATATAAATGTTAAATTTTATTAGGTAACTTTTCAACATTTATTTAAAAGACCATGTAATTTTTCTTAATAAGTTCATAAGAAATTAAAATTTAAAAAAAAGCTTGAATGGGTTGTATGTGTGGATAAAACTCTTTCCAGAAGCCCTATGTTCTTAAATAAAAATTCCACCGCTGGATGGGCTAATTTCCTGTGAAAATAATTTTTATTATTGAGTTGTTATTAAGTTAATGTGGCTACTTTATTAATATGTCCTCTGTGATTTCAGTTTTTTCATTCTGGAATAAGTTTCTTTGGTCTGGGTTAAAGTTGTAGTACATTATTGAACTATGTATTTTGTTTTGAGATTTACAAAATCATCCTCCTTTTTAAAGTTTTTGGTGTACCACATCTTTGTTCCATTAGACCCTTAGAGTTTAGCTCATCGAAGATCTGCAAAACATCCATTTTCTGTGTTTTATTCTCCAGCATAATGATTTTATATTATTAAAAATGCTCCTGACGGACTCCCAGAAATAATCCTGGATTTTTTGTTTGTTTGGTATTTGAAACATATGCTCTTCATTGCTCTGCATTTCCATCACAGATATTTTTTCTCTTATTACATTTTTCCATTTATTTTAGTTACCCATCACAGATTCCCCTCCCTCCTCTCCTCCCATTCCCTTCCCTACCTTCCACCTATACCCTCCCCATTCCTCTTCCATTCAGAAAAAGGCAGGCCTTCTATGGGAATCAATGAACCATGGCATATCGAGTTGAGACAGGACAAACTCCTCCCCCTGCATCAAAGCTGGGCAAGGCATCCCAGCATAGGGAATAGGTTCCCAAAAGCCAGTTTACACTCCAGGCACAAGTCCTGATCCCACTGCTAGGGACCCCACAAACAGACCAAGCTACACAACTGTTACATGCAGAGGGCCTATGATCCCATGCAGACTCCCTAGCTGTCAGTCCACAGTCTGTGAGTTCCTGCTAGCTCAGATCAGCTGCCTCTGTGAGTACCCAGGTCATGATCTTGACCCCCTGGCTTATACAATCCCTCCTCCCTCTCTTCAGCTGGACTCCTGAAGCTCAGGTCCAGTGCTTGGCTGTGGATCTCTGCATCTGCTCCCATCAGTTCCTGGATGAAGGAAGGCTCTATGATAACAGTTGGGATAGTCATCAATCTGATTACAGGGGAAGGCCAACTAAGGCACCCTCTCCACTACCTGCTAGAAGTCTTAGCTGGGGTCATCCTTGTGGATTCTTCTACCTAACCTCAAACTGCGCCCCATCCCCCCCTCTGTCTCACCCCCAACCCGACCAGCCCGATTCCTCACATTCCCCTCTCCCCAGCCTCTGCGCCCAGTTTACCTGGGAGATCTCATCTATTTCCCCTTCTCAGGAAAACCCACGCCGTCCCTCTTTGGGTCCTCCTTGTTACTTAGCTTCTCCCTTCACAGAGATTTGCTGACTTTCCACCACTCTGACTGTGTGCTCCCCTCACAGAGATTTGCTGGCTCTCCACCACTCTGACAGTGTGCTCCCTCACAGAGATTTGCTGGCTCTCCACCGCTCGCTCTGACCGTGTGCTCCTTTCACAGAGATTTGCTATGTATGCTTTTCCGTCGGTCACAGGCTTTCACTTCTTTCTGTCTTGGTAATTTTCCATCAATCTTACTGATTTTTTTTCTTGTTTGTTTTTTTTTTTTTAAAAAAATAAGGTGATTTGTTTTAACTACTAGACATGAACACCTTGCCAAATATAATTCTGTAGATAAAATTGCCAAAGATGAAAATGATTAAGAAGAGATGGCAAAAAACCGAATGAGAACCCAAGTGGAGCCAGTACTTTGACATGAAAATTGAAGCTGTACGTTGAACTGCTTTTCAAAGAGGAATTCGTTTCACCAAATCCATTACTGCAATTATGCTTTAAGCTTGCTAAAACTGCCCTTCGGTACCCAGAGTCTGTACGCAGTGGTCCATTCAGCTCCGCTGTTACTGCAGTGTTAAGGTAGTTGTGTCAGGCAGCATCTCACACACTTTGCTCCTGTAGGCAGCGTGGACACATATTTTAAAAGCAGGCAGTTTCAAATGACCTAGAAGCTCAAGGAATTATTTCAGTAAATTCTCTTTGGGTTAACGGATCCCAGAGTACTATTTTTAGAGATTGGAACAGCCATTCATTTGAAGCTAAATCATCTTTACGAATTCATCTTTTAAGTCATAATTGTCAGTAGTTAGGAATAATGGTAGCTGACTAATGACAAAAAGCCAAAAACTAATTTTAAATGAAATTGCCTGTGACCAAAATGCAGACAGTGAAAGTTTTAAAATATAGGGCTAGTTGAATACTTAAAAATTCAATTTCAAGTTTGAAATATATATTTTCCTATCATGGAAAAAATTACTAACAGAGATGCCAAGTCTGGTGGTGGAGGAAGCTCCAGCCAGGGCTGACTGTCCAGGAAGGGGAACAGAGAGTCATTTAGATCAGGACCGAGCTGCCTAGGCTGGTATCTTGATGAAATACAATTTTATTGTCTTGTTCCTCACTGGTTCACAGTTTATAATATAATTTAAGCTTGTATTTTTACCTCAAGGAACACATTTTTATAAGAAATGATAATGTGAACATACAGGAAATTATATGACCTGGGGTCAGTGAGGTGGCTTGGCAGGAAAAGGTGTTCACTGCAAGCCTGGTCACAGGAGCTCAATCGCAGGAACCCTACTGGTAGGAGGAGAGACCTGATCTTAACTTTGCTCTCTGATGTCCACATGATCAGCATGGTGATGCATGTGCATGCACATAAAAGAATAATAAATAAATGTGATAAAATTGTTAAATATCTGGGCGGTAGTGGTGCACGCATTCCAGCACTCTAGAGGCAGAGGCAGGTGGATCTCTGTGAGTTCGAGGCCAGTCTGGTCTACAAGAGCTAGTTCCAGGACAGGCTCCAAAGCCACACAGAGAAACCCTGTCTTGAAAAACTAAGGAAAAAATGAAAATAGTGTGATAGTGTAGTGTTTAGGGAGTTCCTTGCTATTTCTTTTCATTCTTTTTTTTGTTTGTTTTTTTGTTTTTGTTTGAGGATTTCCCACGTGGGTGCACTGATTTCATACATAAATACATTATATGTGCATCATTTCCATGTTCCCATTACCCTCTCCAAACCCTCTATTTCTCCCCAGTTAGCCTCTGGAATTCATATCCTCTTGTATTTTTATTTTGTTTCATACGTACACGCACACACACACTAAATCCAATGAATGATGCCCTTATTTACATGTGTTTCAAGCTGACTGACCATTTAGGATTGGGATCTCATCCCAGAAACAAACCCACTTCAAAGCAAACAAGTTGGTTCCGTCAGCCCTCAGCAGCCCTTGACTGCCTTTCACCTGGGGTGGGACCTTGTTTTCCTCCATCTGCCCTGACAGGGCCACTGGTGTGGTCTTTGCAGGTCTTCTGCAGTCAGCCTTATCATTAAGAGTTTATAGGAGCAACATTTCTTAAAAAGAGAGAGAGGTGGGGCGGGAATATAACTCTTAGTTTTGAAGATAGTTTGGGCAGTAATCTCAGCAACTCAGGCAACAAAACAAAACATTCTACACAATTCAAACCGAAAGAAAATCTTCATTTTGCCTTGTGTTGCTTCGTGTTGATTTGTGTTGGAGTCCGCTCCATGCTGCCCAGGTGAACTAAATTCCAGACCCCCGTGTGCCTGACATGATGGGCACACAGAACTGCCTTTGGCTTAGAAAGAGATTTTAATTCTGGAAGACAGAGAGCTAGAGGAGAAGCACGGGTGGGAAGACACCCACCTGCTGCCAGGCACGTGTCCAGGTGGCCCGCGGAGGAGCTCCCCGTTCAGAGAAACGCTTTAGAACCTGGATAACCCTGTGTCGGGGCGCGCCACAGGGTTTCTTCTCCAACTGGTAACTCCCATTGGCTAAACTTGAATGGAAGCTAGTTGGCAGAAGTTTCTGGAAAAGAAGTATTCAGACTTTTAGCCCTTACTTTGCAGTATAAAATACAACACCAAAGAAGAGAGAGTTGAAATATTAAAAAGTAATTGATACAAATATAGTGTCAGTTAATTAGGTGGAGATTAAGTTGTTTTAAATAAATTACATTTGATACTTCTGAACGGTTTGGATAGCTGCAACTAGCCAACTTCTTTCTAGTCATTTAGTAGCAAGTCTGTTGTTGAGACTAAGTAGAATGTCAGAGCAGACCAAGAAGGGAGGGTGACCAGTGCAGGGAACATCAGGGCAGATGCAAGGCAAGTAACTTGAAGGCCACCAAAGGTTTTGAAAAATAAATTCACCTTTCCAAATAGAAAACATCAGCATTAGGAGTGAGAAAGGGGTACCACAAAAAAAGAAGCCCCTTTGTGTTAGGAAGCAAGAATCTGTGGTTTACAGAAGACAAATCCATATAAAACTAGCAATTATATGTAAGGTCTCCTTTATTATGGGAGAAGAATGCATCCATTCCAAACACAAAGGGCACATCCAGGATCCCTTCGTATGGTTTTAAAGAGTGAACACTGAAAAGCACTTTGGTTTTCCCTTTGGGCAAAAGGAAAGAATGCTTCCATAGATGCTTTTCTTAAGTGTGTGCAAAGTTCTCTCTCAGTTCTGGGTGTGAGGCAGTCAGCCCATTTCCCAGCTAAGCCTAGGGAAACACTGGTGGGCTGAAAGCAACAAACGTGACAGGTCATAGATTTAGAAACATTTGAAACACACCCACGGAGTACCACACAGACTCCTAGGAGATCACTTTACAGAACATGTCTTCCGGCAATTTCCAAAGACGTTCTCCAAAGTTTTCCAGTCCCAAGTCCTCAGGAGCCTGTAAATGTGACCAAGGGACTTAGTGTGAGATTAAGGTTAAAGTCTTGGAATGCAGAGAGCACTCTGGATTATCTAGGAGGGAATAATCAAATTACTCAAGCCCTTGAAAGTGAAGGGCCTTTCAGAACTTCTATGGCTGTGGAGGACGGCCAGAATAAGGTGAACCGTTGCTTCTTTGAAGACAGAGGAAGGTGGCCATCGGTCGAAGGAATGTGGATGGTGTTGAAAAGCTGAAGGCGAGAAGATTCTCCCTTAAGCCTTCACAAAAGAATGTGGTTGTATCAGCTCCCTGAACTCAGCTAAACCTATGCCTGACTTCTGCCTTAGCCAGAACATAATAAATTCGGGCTGCTTTATGCACTAATATTTTCAGTCATTTGTCACCACAGAGTCGGAAAACAAACATACTCCTAAGACCACGATTCATCTATCACACTGGACTTTTGCTTCAGACACAGCCAGCACAAAAAGCAGCCCTGGTACAGCAGCCTTCTTACACTGTAGCTAGCTTTAGCAATGCCTGGGCTGGCTGTGCATGCCTTACAAGTTGGGAAATATTTTGAACAAAGATTATGATTACGAGAGCCTAAATCAGCGCCTTTCGTGTGTGCGTGTGTGTGTGTGTGTGTGTGTGTGTGTGTGTATGTGCGTGCACATGCATGGTCATGCCCTCACCTGTGCCTGTGTCTGTGGAGGCTGAGGTGGACTTCAAGTGTCCTTCTCTCTCACTCTCCACCTTAGTTTTTGAGGCAGGATCTCTCTTCCAGCCTGAAACTTGCTGCTTCTCTGGGGTTTTTGTTGTTTATTTGTTTTTGTTTTGTTTTTCAAGACAGGGTTTTTCTGCTGCTTTGGAGCCTGTCCTAAAACTTGCTCTGTAGACGAGGCTGGCCTTGAGCTCACAGAGATCCACTTGCCTCTGCCTCCCAAGTGCTGGAATTAAAGGTGTGCGCCACCACAGCCTGGCATGAAATTTGCTGTTTCTGTTAGACTGGCTAGTCAGCAAGTCCCAAAAATCCACCTGTCTCTTCCCTCACATAGAAGGTTATAGGTGTGGACAGACACCTGGCTTTTATGTGAGATGTGGTGTGCTTAAGTTACTCTGAGCCACCATTACCTACTGAGCCATCTCTCCAACCCTCAATTTTTGATTTCAACCCATCACTTGTAAGACACACATTTTAATATCAGTTGACATATGTAATATTTTCCATGAAGCAGTACTTACCTTTATTTTAAGCATTGTATTCTCTATCCCAATTTTATTTATTTTCATTATTACATGCAAATTAAAACCCTCCTGAACTGTTCCCATGATTTAAGAATAGATCACAAATTTCCAATCAAATGGACCTAAGAAACAAGTGGGTGTAGCTATCCTAATATCTAACAAAATAGACTTCAAACTAAAATTAATTAAAAGAGACAAAGAAGGACATTTCATATTAGTCACAGGGAAAATCCATCAAGAGGAAATCTCAATACTGAACATCTCTGCCCCAAATACAAGGGCACCCTCATATGTAAAAGAAACACTTCTAAAGCTTAAATCACACATTAAACCCCACACACTAATAGTGGGAGAGTTCAATATTCCACTCTCACCACTGAACATTTCAGTCAGACAAAAAATTAACAAAGAAATAAGGGCACTGACAGATGTTATGAATCAAATGGACTTAACAGACATCTACAGAACATTCCATCCAAATAGAAAAGAATATACCTTCTTCTCAGCACCTCATGGAACCTTCTCAAAAACTAACCACACACTAGGTAACAAAGCAAACCTCAAAACAATTGGAATAACCCCATGTATCTTGTCGGATCACCATGGCTTAAAATTAGAATTCAACAGCAACACTAATTTCAGAAAGCCCACAAACAAATGGAAATTAAACAACGCTCACCTGAATCATCAATGGGTCAAGGAAGAAATTAAAGACTTCTTAAAATACAGTGAAAATGACCTCACAATATATCCAAATTTATGGGACACAATGAAAGCAGTGTTAAGAGGAAAATTCATAGCATTAAATGCCTATAGAACGAAGCTGGTAAATTCCCACACTAGTGAGTTAATAGAACATCTGAAAATGCTAGAACAAAAAGAAGCAAACTCACCCAGAAGGACTAGAAAGCAGGAAATAATGAAATTGAGAACTGAAATCAACAAAATAGAAACAAAGAAAACAATACAAAGAATTAATGAGACAAAGAGTTGGTTCTTCGAGAAAATCAACAGAATAGACTAACCTTTATCCAAACTAACCAAAAGGCAGTGAGGGAATATCCAAATTAACAAATTCAGAAATGAAAAGGGGGATATAATAACAGACATGGAGAAAATCCAGAGAATCACTAGGTCGTATTTCAAAAATCTGTACTCCACAAAATTGGAAAACCTTCCATTTTCTGGATAAATATCACTTACCAAAATTAAATCAAGACCAGATAAGCAAATTAAACAGACCTATAACTGCTGAAGAAATAGAAACAGTCATCAAAAGTCTCCCAACCAAAAAAAGCCCAGGACCAGATGGTTTCAGCACAGAATTCTACAAGACTTTCAAAGACAAACTAATAGCAACACTCCTCAAATTGTTCCACACAATAGAAACAGAAGGAACATTGCCAAACTCTTTTTATGAAGCTATAATTACCCTGATATCCAAACCACACAAAGATATTACTAAGAAAGAGAGTTACAGACCAATATCACTCAAAAACATTGATGCAAAAATACTCAATAAAATACTGGCAAACAAATCCAAGAACACATCAAAAAAAAATCATCCACCATAATCAAGTCAGCTTCATCCCAGAGATGCAGTGATGGTTCAACATACAAAAATCTGTCAATGTAATCTACCATATAAACAAACTGAAAAAAAAAACCACACGATCATCTCATTAGATGACGAAAAAGGCTTCGACAAAATACTACATCCCTTCATGATAAAGGTCTTGGAGAGAACAGGGAAACATAGCTAAACATAATAAAGGCAATACACACCAAGCCAACAGCCAACATCAAACTAAATGGAGAGAAACTCCCAGCGACTCCACTGAAATCAGGAACAAGACAAGGTTGTCCACTCTCTCCATATTTATTCAATATAGTTCTTGAGGTCCTAACTACAGCAAAATGACAACAAAAGGAGATCAAGGGGATACGAATCAGAAAAGAAGAAGTCAAACTCTCACTATTTGCTGTTGATAGGATAGTTTAATAAGTGACCCCCAAAAATTCTACCAAGGAACTTCTACAACTCATAAACACCTTCAGTAATGTAGCAGGATACAAGATTAACTCAAAAAAAATCAGTAGCCCTCCTGTACACAGATGATAAATGGGCTGAGAAAGAATCATAGATTTCTTTCTGTGAAGGGTGATGACCCTTCACAGTAGCCACAAAAAACATAAAATATCTTGGAGTAACTCTAACCAAACAAGTGAAAGACCAGTATGACACCAACTTTACATCTTTGAAGAAAAGAAATTAAAATGGAAAGCTCTCTCATACTCTTGGGTAGGTAGAATTAACACAGTAAAAATGGCAATTTGACTGTTGTAGGGAGACCGCTTGTTCATCCCAGCCACCCAGAACCAAAATAACCACACAGAAACTGCATTAATTAAATCACCACTTGGCCCATTAGCTCTAGCATCTTATTGGCTAACTCTTACATCTTAATTTAACCCATTTCTAGTAATCTGTGTGTTGCCACGTGGCAGTGGCTTTACTGAGTAAAATTCCCAGTATCTGTCTCTGGTGGCTCCATGGCATTCCTCTGATTCTTTCCTTCTCCCTCCCAGAATTCAGTTCCATCTTCCCTCCCTACCTAAGCTCTGCCCTATCAACAGGCCAAGGGAGTTTCTTTATTCATTAATGGTAATTACAGCACATAGAGTGGACTCCCACATCATCTTACCAAAAGCAATCTACAGATTCAATGCAATTCCCATCAAAATCCCAGCAAAATTTTTCACAGACCTAGAAAGAACAATACTCAACTTCATATGGAAAAGCAAAAAACTCAAGATAGCCAAAAAATCCTGAACAATAAAGAAACTTCTGGAGGAATCACAATCCCTGACTTTAAACTCTACTACAGAGCTACAGTACTGAAAACAGCCTGGTATTGGCATAACAGACAGAAGGACAAATGGAACTGAATTGAAGACCCACATATCAATCCATACACCTATGAACACCTGATTTTTGACAAAGAAGCAAAAAATATAAAACGGAAAAAAGAAAGCATAGTCAACAAATGGTGCTGTCATAACTAGATATCAACATGTAGAAGATGAAAATAGATCCATATCTATCACCATGCACAGAATTCAAGTCCAGCTGGATCAAAGACCTCAACATAAAACCAACCACATTGAACCTCATAGAAGAGAAAGTGAGAAGTACACTTGAACACATTGGCACAGGAGACCACTCCCTAAATATATAACCCCAGGAGCACAGACACTGAGAGAAATAATTAATAAATGGAACCTCCTGAAACTGAGAAGCTTCTGTAAAGCAAAGAACACGGTCAACAAGACGATATGGCAGCCTAGAGACTGGGAAAAGATCTTCACCAACTCCACACTGGACAGAGGGCTGATCTCCAAAATATACAAAGAGCTCAAGAAATTGGTCATCAAAAGAACAAATACTCCAATAAAAATTGGGTACAGACCTAATCAGAGAACTCTCAACAGAGGAATCCAAAATGGCGAAAGATACTTAAGGAAATGCTTAACATCCTTAGCCATCAGAGAAATGTAAATCAAAACAACTCTGAGATTCCATTTTACACCTATAAGCATGGCCAAGATCAAAAACATTGATGATAGCCTATGCTGGAGAGGTTGTGGGGTAAAGGAAATACTCCTCCATTGCTGGTGGTAATGCAAACTGGTACACCCCCTTTGGATATCAGTATGACAATTTCTCAGAAAATTAGGAAACAACCTACCTCAAGACCCAGCAATACCACTTTTGGGTATATACCCAAAGGATGTTCAATCATACCACAAGGACATATGTTCAACTATGTTCATAGCAGCATTGTTTGTCATAGCCAGAACCTGGAAACAACCTAAATGCCCCTCAACCGAATAATGAATAAAAAAAGATGTGGTACATTTACACAATAGAATACTACATAGCAGAAAAAAATAATGACATCTTGAATTTTGTGGGCAAATTGATTGATCTAGAAAATATCAAGTGAGATAACCCAGACCCAGGAAGACAAATATCATATGTACTCACTTAAAAGTGGCTTTTAGACATAAATCAAAGAAAACCAGCCTACAAATCACAACCCCAGAGAACCTAGACATCAAAGAGAATGCTAAGAGAGACATACATGAATCTAATCTACATGGGAAGTAGAAAAAGACAAGATCTCCTGAGTAAATTGGGAGCATGAGGATCATGAGAGAGAGTAGAAGGGGAGGAGAGAAAAAGGGAGGGGAGTGGATTAAAATATATAGCTCAATAAAAACAATTTTTAAAAAGACATGAAAAAAATAACAGATCACAAACTGATATGGAAGTCCCCTCTGTGTGTTGCTTGTATTAGTTAATGAATAAAGAAACTGCCTGGCCTGATAGGGCAGAACTTAGGTAGGCAGAGAAAACAGAACTGAATTCTGGGAAGAAGAAAGCAGAGTCAGGGGGATGCCATGGATCCTCCGCCTGAGACAGACACCTGTTAGAATCTTTGCTGATAAGCCACTGCCACATGGTGATATACAAATTAATAGAAATAGGTTAAATTAAGATGTAAGAATTAGCCAATAAGGTACTAGAGCTAATGGGCCAAGCAGGGATTTAATCAATACAGTTTCTGTGTGGTTATTTCAGGGCTTAGCTAGCCAGGCGGCCGGGACAAACAAGTGGCCCTCCCCTTACAACAACAAAGTTCAACTGAGTAATTCCCCAGGGTCAAGATGTAAAGTGTCTGATAGAATATTTTTCTGTTTTACTTTTATGGACCCCTAACCATTTATCCATAATACATATAACATTATTTCATTTAAAACTTTCTTTTAAATATTCATTTAAATATTCTTATTAATATGACAAAATGTATTCATTTGTTTAAAGTGAATCTTGGACCCAAGACAGTTTGGAAGTTAAGCTTAATGGCAAGAAAGGCTTCTCAACAGTGAGAGGGCACACTCTAGAAACAAGGTCACCAGACTGTGTTCTGCTTTTCCATTGCTCAGTTTGCTCATTTCTCCTTTTTATTTTTAATATTTCCCCTTTTTTGTCTAAGAAAATATTTGCTTTTTCTTCTATGTTTTAGGCTCATTTATTGCCACAGCTTCTCTGGCTACTATCTGTAATTAGAACATTATTTAAAAATATTTTTGGTTTCAGTATCCCCTTCGTATAAAGGTTCAGGAGATTTCCAAAGAAAGTTTTCTGTTTAAAATTATATCTATTATAATTTTGCCAACTTTCTAGAGGTTGATAATGAATGAATTTTGAGATTATAAATTATTTTTTGCTCTGTTATGTTGAGAAACAAACCTGTCCTCCAAATCACAGTAACTTGAAAACAATAAAAAGTTTACTAGTCATTTGTTGTGCATATGGATTGAAATTCTGTTCCTGAATCTGCATTTTAGCATATAGGCTGAAAGAGCAGCCCTTACAGAGAACGTTCCAGCTCATAGCTAAACCACAAGATGCCTCTTACACAGCTGCTTTATCATAGGGGATGGACATCAGCTCTGCACACATTACAGAGGCCAAAGAAGGTCAAATGCTAAAAGTTGTAATTTATTTTTTCATACAATATGTTCTGATTATGATTTTCCCTTCCCTCACCTCCTCCCAGATACTCCCCCACCTCCCCATATCCGCACCCTTTCTTTCTTTCTCTCATTAGAAAACAAACAGACATCTAAGAAGATAAACATAAAGTTAGGTAAAATAAAAAACAAACAAGAATAGGACAAAACAAGCAAACAGAAAAGGCAGACAAAGAAAAGGCACAAGAACACACATGGAAGCAGAGACCCACACATCTGCACACACAGAAATCCCTTAAAACCACAAAACTAGGACCCATAATATGTAAGTAAAAGACTTGTAATGTGGTAATAGTTTGTGTTATAACAAATAAAGCTTACCCAGAGAGGCCAGGCAGTGGTGGCACACACCTTTAATACCAACACTCGGGAGGTGGAGACAGGAAGGGATATGGCTGGGCACAAAGAGGAATATAAGATGGGAGGAGACAGGAACTCATTGCATTTAGTCTGAGGGTTGTAGAGACAAGACACCCTTATTTGGTCTGAGAATTTCACAAAGGTAAGAACTCTGATGGCTGGCTGCTTTGCTTCTCTGATCTTTCAGCTTTCACACCCTAATATCTGACTCCAGGTTTTTTATTATTAAGATAAAATAGAATTCACACTATATGTATGGTTATAAAAAATAAAAATAATTTTAAAAAAGCTGAGACAAAGCCAAAAACACCCCATATCATCAAGTTCTGTTGACTATCTCCTGTTGGGCATGGAGCCTGCCCTTAAGTGTGGTTTGTATCCAATGAGACTCTGTTAGAGAAAATTAATTTTTCCTTAGGGAAGAGTTATCAACTGGAGATAGCTTCTGGGTTAGGGGTGGGTACTTGTGTACATTTTCCCCTCTCAGTGCTGGGACCACATATGGTCTGGACCTGCGCAGGCCATGTGCTACAGTCTCTGTGAGTTCATACATGCGTCAGTCCTGTTGTGTCTGGAAGACACTGTTTCCTTGGTGTCTTTCAGCCCTACCGTCTCTTACAATCTTTCTGCCTTCTCATCTGCAGACTTCCCTGGACCCTGATGGGAGGGATTTGATGGCAACATTCCTTTTGGGACTGTGTGCTCCAAGGTCTTTCACTCTCTGTCCTGTAGTATGAGGTGAGCGGGCCACATCCTGCCACCTGGCTAGCTTACACCCGAAATAATCACACAGAAATTGTATTAATTAAATTACTTCCTGGCCCATTATATCTAGCCTCTTCTTGGCCAACTCTCATATCCTGATCTAACCCATTTCTACCAATCTGTGTAACACCACGAGGTCGTGGCTTACCAGGAAAGATTCTAATCAACATCAGTCTCAGGCAGGAGTTTCATGGCATCTCTCTGGCTCTGCCTTCTTCCTCCCAGAATTCAGTTCTGTCCTCCCCACCTATCTAAGTTCTGCTTTATCAAAAGGCCAAGGCAGTTTCTTTATTCAACCAATGAAAGCAACACATAGAAAGAAGGACCTCCTACACCATTGTCCAGTTGTGTGTGTCTGTATTTGCTCCCATCTACTGCAGGAGGAAGCTTCTCTGATGATGACTGAGCAACTCAGCTGATCTGTGAGTACAGCAGAATGTCACTAGGAGTCATTTTATGTTGTGCATTTTTAGCAAAACAGTAATATTTGGTTTTCCCCAAGGTCCCTGGCCTATCTAGTCTCATGTTCTTGACCACCAAGCCATGTTGGGCATGGGTTTCTTCTCATGGAGTGGGCCTTAAATATGATCAGATAGTGGTTGGTTATTTCTACAACTCTGGTGCCACTGTCTCACTAGCGTATCTTGCAGGCAGGTCACCATTGTAGATCAAAGCATTTGTAGCTGGATCGGAGTCTGCCTTTCTTCTCTGGAGTACCTTCCAGTACCATGAACACTAGACAGTAAAGGTGAAGGTTCTAGGTAGGCACTTGACTTTTCTATGTTCCGTGAGCTTTATAGGTGTTGTTTTCAGCAACAGGGCCTTACTGCCAGTTTGCAGAGAGCAACCAATAGCCTGAGTTATTTGGGTGTTTCCTTGGTGCCTCTTTGGTCAATGACTCAACTAAAAATAACCTATACCTGGAATTAGAGGTTTCATTTGGTGAGAGATGTCTGGTGGGGCTTTGTCTCCACTATTATTTGATGATTTCATTTAGATTTCTTTCACATGTGTGTTTTTAAGAAGCTTCTTGTGGTGGTCTGAAAGAAAATGACCCCCAAAGGGAGTAGCACTAACAGGAGGTATGGCTTTGTTGAGTAGATATGGCCTTGTTGGAGGAAGTATGTCACCATAGGGGTGGGCTCATGTATGCTCAAGTAACACTGAGTGCCCCAGTCTATTTCCTGATGCCTTCTGATCAAAATGTAGACAGCACCATGTCTACCTGCATGCTGCCATGCTTTCTGCCATGATGATAATGGACTGAACTTCTGAATTGTAAGCCACCACCTCAATTAAATGTTTTTCTTTATAAGAGTCGCTGTGGTCATGGAGTCTTTCCACAGCAACAGAAGTTGTTTTCGTGTTGTTCGCTATTTGTTTTCTTGTTATTCGCTATTTGTTTTCTTGTTATTCATTATTTGTTTTCTTTGATGTCTACTTTTTTGTTAGTTCTTTATATATTTTAGATATTAGTCCTCTAGGGATGTATATTTGGTAAAAATGTTTTCTCATTCCACAGGCTGCTGCTTTGTCCAAATGATGGTGTCCTTTGCCTTACAGAGCTTTTTAGTTTCATGAGGTTCCATTATTAATTGTTGATCTTAGAGCTTCCAATGAACAGTGTTCCATTCAGAAAGTCCCCTGTGCCAATGAGTTCAAGGCTTTTCCTCACTTTAGCATCTATCAGGTTCAGTATATCTGTCCTATGTTGAAGTTCTTTTTTTTTAAGATTTATTTATTAATTATGTATACAACATTCTGCCTCCATGTATGCCCACACACCAGAAGAGGGCACCAGACATCATTACAGATGGTCGTGAGCCACCATGTGGGTGCTGGGAATCGAACTCAGGACCTCTGGAAGAGCAGTCAGTGTTCTTAACCACTGAGCCATCTCTCCAACCCCAAAGTTCTTAATCTATTTGGAGTCAAGTTCTGTGCAGTGTGATAAGTATGAATCTATTTTGCGGTGTAGAAGGTCCTTCTTTCTATGTGTTGCTTGTATTGGTTAATAAATAAAGAAACTGCCTTGGCCTGACAGGTGCAGAACTTAGGTAGGTGGGGAAGATGGAACTGAATTCTGGGAGGAAGAAAGCAGAGTCAGAGGAATGCCATGGAGCTGCCAGAGACAGACATGCTGAATCTTTCCTGGTAAGCCACTGCCATGTGGTGATATACAGATTAATAGAAATGGGTTAAATCAAGATGTGAGAGTTATCCAATAAGAGGATAGAGCTAATGGGCCAAGCAGTGATTTAATTAATAAAATTTCTGTGTGGTTATTTTGGGGCTAAGCTACCCGGGTGGCCAGGATGAATAAGCAGGCCCTCCTCCAACAATTTTGAGTCTTGTACGTGCTGGCATATAGTTTGACCAGCACTATTTTTTGATGGACTTAGCCTCTGAACTATAAGCCACAGCCTCAATTAAATGTATGTCTTTTTTCCAATGTGTATTTCTGGCTTCTTTATAAAAAGTTAGGTTTTCTTATATGTGTAGATTTATGTCTGGGTCTTCAGTTCTGTTCCATTGCTCAACATATCTGTTTTTGTGCCAATAGCGTGCTGGGGTTTTTTTTTTTTTTTTTTTTTTTTTTTTTTTCTGTAGCTCTGGAATACAGTTTGGGCCTCCAGTAGTTCTTTTTTCTTTTTTCTTGGTTTTTTGAGACAGGTTTTGCTGTAGCTTTAGAGCCTGTCCTAGAACTAGCTCTTGTAGAGCAGGCTAGGCTCGAACTGAGAGATCTGCCTGCCTCTGACTCCTGAGTGCTGGAATTAAAGGCATGAACCACTACCAGCACCTCTAATAGTTCTTTTATTTATTCAGAATTGCTTTAGCTATCCTGGACTTTTTGTGTTTCCAATATGAAGTTGAGTATTGTCCTTTCAGTTTCTGTGAAGAGTTGTGTTGTAATTTTGATTGCATTGACTCTGTGGACTGCTTTTGGTAGGACAGCCATTTTTACTATGTTAATCCTACTGACCCATGAGCACGGGAGGTCCTTCCATCTTCTGATGTCTTCTTCAATCTCTTTCTTCAATGCCTTAAAGCTTTTATCATGCAAGTCTTTCACTTGCTTGGTTAGAGTTGCCTGAGACATTCTTTTAGGCCATTGTGGAAGCTGTTGTTTTCCTGATTTCTTTCTTAGTCTGTCATTTGTACTGATTTTTTTGTTAATGTTGAGTCCTGTTGATTTACAGAAAGTGTTTATCAGTTATAGGAGCCTTTTGGTGGATTTTTTAGGTCATATATGTGTACAATCATATCATCTGAAAATAAAGATACTTTGACTTCTTCTTTTCCTATTTGTATTCCCTTTATCTCCTTCCATTTGTCTTGGTTTCTTTATCTCTTAAGAATGTGTGGGCTGTGGGTTGCCTGGTAGGGAGTGCTTCTGAGTTCCTGCTGGGTGTGACCTCTAGGAGTCCCCAGGTAGACTGCATTTCTAGGTATTGGGGGTTGTCACAAAGAATGGGGATGGTCAAGAAGGGGTAGGAGCTGAAAGGGTCCTTGGGAAGGAGCAAACCTGGTTTTACCACAAGGTTTGGCAGAGTCTCCAGGGGGTGAAGCCATAGAGGGAGGACAGACCCTTGCAAGTGATCTGCTATAGGACCAAGGATAAGACTGGGGATTAGAAACAGGGGCTAGGAAGGAGAGTGAAGATTGCCTACCTGACTCTCAGGCCAGCATGGCCAGTGGGTTCCCAGGTAGAGACTCATATGCTAAACTTAATGAGAGGTTTGATGAACATAAGTCTTTCCTAGGGAGGACAGCAAGCAAAGGAATCGAAGATGTACCTGTTCCATGTAATCTTCTAGAATGTTACCACCAGACAGATTGACCTTGTATCTTTGTCAGTTTCTATGGTCCTGAAGTAGCCCTTGTAGATGAATCCAAAGGAAATGAAGTCAGTATAGCAAAGAGACACTCGTACTGTCTTGTTCTTTGTTGCCGATTGGTGGGTGAAATAGAGTGACAGACGCCTGTTGAATTGGTCTCCAGGGAGATCTGGGCATAGCTCCTTTTTTCAGGTTGCTTAGTGCAGTGGTAATAATAGAACATTATTCCTATAAGTGTTCTAGAGAGAGTGGCAGTGTAATTTAAGAAGGGGAAGAGCGTGTTCTAGCTGAAAGACTAAAAAGATGTTTCCATTAAATGACGAGTGGAGAAAAGACACACAGCACATTTGCGCTGGGGAATTCATTGTTTTGTGTGGTGCAGAGAATGATTTACAATAGCCATATTCAGTTTTGAATGAGCAAGCTTAAGTATATAGCAAGCTAAAGTAAAATAATACATAGCAAAATATACAAATAGTAGACAGACAGATAGAGAAAAACATCAAACAGGGCATTCAAAGCATCTAACAGGAGCTCTGTTGAGGCAGCTGGCTGGAGCTGCCAACAGGCAGTCATGAGAAGAGCAGAGTGCTCCCTGGTGAGGCTTTCAAGTTAAAGAACAAATAACAACAGACAGGGATGACGTCATCAAATTGGGCATTCAGAACATTCAGCAGAGACTCACTGGGAAGCTGAGGGAGCCAGAAGAAGTTCCCAACTTCACTTTTTTTTTAAAAAAAAATATTTATTTATTATGTATACAATATTCTGTCTATATGTATGCCTGAAGTCCAGAAGAGGGCACCAGACCTCATTACAGATGGTTGTGAGCCACCATGTGGTTGCTGGGAATTGAACTCAGGACCTTTGGAAGAGCAGGCAATGCTCTCAACCACTGAGCCATCTCTCCAGCTCCCCAACTTCACTTTCTTACCATGGAAAAGTTTCCCATGGACGAAGTTCTGACTTCCACTGTAGGCATGTTTAAGTTTTTATTTATCTTTGTACGTATGAGTGCTTGGTCTGCATGCATGCGCATTCACCAATTGCATGCCCGTTGACCGAGGAGTCAAGAAGAGAGCGTGCAAGTGGAGTGACAAGCAGTTGTGAGTCACCAGGTGGGCGCTAGGAACCTAACCCAGTTTCTCTGCAAGAACAGCAAACGCCACTGTCTGGCATCTTTGCAGCCCACTGCTCTGAGCACTTCACAGCATGGGATAAACAGCAGCCAACAACTATTGGAAACAGTTCATAGCCCCGCGGACAGTTTCTTCTGCCCTGTGTTTCCACATTGTCCCTAAAATGCCCTCCCATTCCAGCCATCTCTCCCTTTAGGTGGTACATATACACACGGGAGTGCTGTAGGAAGTCTTACAGCTTGTGGTTACCGCCTACTGGGGCGTGGCCTCTTACACCATATCTGCTGCTGCGTCAACCCCTTTATCCTCCTTTTCGCCCGCTGCTCATTCGGATTATTGGATTGCTGGATTCAATCTCTGTCCACCAATCAAGCAGAGAATTCTGATTTGTGAGTTTACCCATAAATAACTATCTATTTCTCAATTCTGAGCTAGTGTGGTATTTCTTTTAAGCGTCCGTTCATCACGCATCACTGGAGTATTTCTCAACTGTTAAAAAAAAATGACATCATGAAATTTGAAGGCAAATGAATAGAACTAGGGGAAAAAATCATCCTGAGTGAGGTAACCCAGAAAGACAAACATGGTATGCATTCACTTATAAGTGGATACTGGCTGTTAAGTAAATGATAATCATGCTACAATCCACAGACCAAGAGAGGCTGAGTAGCAGGAGAGCTCAAGGTGGGACACATGGATCTCCCTGGGAATGATTTTGCAGGTGGACTGGACATAGGTGGGGATGGGGACAGGAGGGATGAGGTGGTGCTGGAAGAACAGAGAGGGAGAGCACTGGAAGAGAACACTGAAAAGGGGTGCATTCCAGGGTCAGGTAAGAACCTGGCACGAGGGAATCTCCCAGGCATCTACAGGATGACCCCAGCTAAAACTCCTAGAAATAGCAGGTACATAGCCTGAACTGTCCATCTACTGTGACCAGATTAGTGCCTAGCCCAACTGTCATCTGGAAACAGATGCAGACCCACAGCCAAACCTTAGGCAGAGCTGGGGGAATCTGCAGAAGAAGAGGAAAAAAGATTGTAGGAGCCAGAGTGGTCAGGACACCAAAACAAACAAACAAAACCCCACAGAATTAACTAACCTGGGCTCATAGGGACTCACAGAGACTGAACCAACAACCAGGGAGTTTGCATGGGGACTGATCTAGGCCCTCTACATCTATGTTACAGTTGAGTAGCTTGGCCCTCTTATAACAGGGGTTGTCTCTGACTCTTTTACTGGCTTTTAGGACCCTAATCCTCATACTGCCCAGGCTCAGTGCATGTGGAGGTGCTTAGTCTTACTGCAACTTGATATGCCATGCTTTGTTGATTCTCATGGGAGACCTACCCTTTCCTAAACAGAAACAGAGGAGGAATGGATTGAGGGCTGGGAACAGAGGGGAGTTGGGGGGAAGGTCTGGGAGGAGAGGAATGAGGAAAAACTGTGGCCTGGATGTAAAATAAATAAATAAATTTATTAAAAATTAAAATAAAATAAAAATTTGTGTGTGTATCTGTTGCTCTGTCTCTCTCTTTCTTTCTCTCTCTCTCTCTCTCTGTCTCTCTCTCTCTCTGTATATGTGTGTGTGTGTGTGTGTGGTGTCAGTGCGTACGCTTGCACGCATAAACTCAGAAAGGACAACCTCCTCAGAAATGACATCAAACTCCTTTGAGACTGGGCCTCCCTTAGCCTGGAGCTCACCAGTTAGACACTTTAGCCACCAAGCCCCACCTCAATGCTAGGATTATAATCATGCATCGCCATGCCTGGCATTTTTATTTGAGTTCAGGAAATCAAACTCAGATTGCCATGCTTATGGGGAAAGCATTTTGCTAACCGAGCTATCAACCTTCCCCCATTTCATAGTTTTGGTGGCCTCATCTGGCTAGCTTCCATGAAGGTCATCTTAGCTACGCTTCTATTTCTGGGCTAAGACACTGTGTCTAAGGCAACTTCTAGAAGGAAGGGTTTACTGGGGGCTTACAGTTCTAGAGGGATAAAAGTCCATTGCCATCATGGCTGGAAAGTGTGGCAGCAAGCAGACACAGCCGCTGGAGCAACAATTGAGAGCTCGCATATCTAACTGCAAGAAGTTAGACAGGAAGCTGAGAGAGCAAACTCAAAATGGCATAAGTCTTTTGAAAGCTCTGAGCCCACCCCCCAGTGACATGTTTCCTCCTGCAAGGCCATGCTAGCTGGAGATACCACTAACTGGGTCTCAAACGTGCAAATTCCAGAGACAATGAGGGACATCTCATTTAAACCACTGCAAGGGCCTTCTGTCTGCACCCCAACATGGTGGAGAAATACACGCAGAAGAGCACACATGGGACAGAGTAACAAAGCAAGTCTAGAAGCCAAATCCCTTTTATAGCAACCTGCTCCCATGGTAACCAGTCTTTATAGTTCACTAGTCCTAATCCACTCCTGTAAGAGAAGCATTAACCCTTGAGAGGGTGTTGCCTGCGATACCTAATCACCTCTCTTTGATAAAACTTACATTCAGAACCCTTTAATCTACTTTTTTGAGATAAACAGCATACAGTGTGTGTCACCATCACCCACTGCACAGCAATGCAGCAGTGCTACCTAACTGCAGCTAAGCACCCATGCATCAACCTTCCTGCCTCTCCCTGTCCATCACTCTCTCCCTAGTCTCTAGTGACCACTGTTGTTTTGTTTTGGCTATTTGAGACAGGATGCCCCAGAGCCTAGACTGGCCTTGACCTTACTATGACCTTACTATTCTCCTGCCTCCGTGTCCCAAAGCTGGAGTTCCGGGCTCGGAGACACTGCATCCAGCACTCCAGTACCATCGTAGTACGTTGTTTCAATGCCCTTGGTCTTTGTATCTCAACTATTTCACTTAACAACCTTCAGTTCTATCAGTGTTATGACAAATGGCATCCTTTCTATGAATGAATAATTGTGATGTACATTATGTAAGTAAGTTGCTGTCCGTGGTTTGAGTTCACTGAGAGGCTGACTCTGGAAGCAGGGTCACCTGTCCCCCATTTCATACCCCAGCATTCTTTCTCAAAGTGTCCCCTAGGACTCCCTATCTGGAGATGGTCCTTTAAGTTTGACAAAGAGGGAAGAGAACAGTAAGACCAAGAGCAACAGCTGGGCTATGGATGTCACTAGAAGTGGGTGGGGGGTGCAGCCTTGCCTCTCTTCCTCCTCTCCCTTCCTCCCTCCTTCCTAGATGTGTGCATGAAAATGTGACTAACCAACTTCCCACTTCTGCCATCCTAATTCCCCTGACTTTTGCCAAGTCTTCCTTGGTGTTTGACCCCATTCCTCTAGAACCATAAGCCAAAATGAGCCCCCTTTCTCTTTTAAGTAGATTTTGTGAAGGTATTTTGTCCCGGTCACTGAAAAATAGCTAAGACAGACAAAAGCAACTAATACAGACTAACACAGACTTTATTCCAGTCTCGGTTCATGTGGCTCTCTATCGGAGAGGATTTTCTGAGCATCCTGGCTGAAACAGTCTTACCAATTGGCTTCTACTTGGAACTTTCTACTCTTCCCCTACCTGTAGTACTCATAACCACCTGATACTGTTTTATCTAATTTTATTTTATTGATCTCTCTAAGATATTTTTACACACTATACAATATACTCTAATCATACTCATCCTTCTTCTAGTTCCCTTGTCCCCCCCCTCATTCTGTTTTGCTTTGTGTTGTAGAGGACACCTTGAGCTCCTGTCTCCCTGCCTCCACACCATACCTGCTAAGATTATGGGCATGTGCCACCACACCTGGCTTTACGCAGTGTTAGGGACAGAACCCAGGTTGTGTGCATGCTAGACAGGCACTCTGCCAAGAGAGCTATAGCATCATCCCCTTCATTTCAATCTTAATTAGAATAAAACAACTTTAAAATGGCATTTTTTGAGATAATTAGGGATATTTGAATATAGACCAAGATTAGATAATATTAAAGTGTTATGGTGTTTTGCTAGGTACGGCATTTGTGTGAAGCAATGAAAAGTCCTTATGTATCAGAGACAAAAAGGAAGTATCTGTTAGTAAATTGACACAATTCCCTTTATTTAAGGATGAGTCCAAGATGTTTGTCTTGAGCAACTGCGGGAGCAGAGCTGCTGTTTGTAGGGTTGTTGAAGACTATGAGAAGAAGCAATTTTGCAGAGGAGGAGAGCAGGGTAAAATAATGGGTTTGGTTTGCACATGTCAAGCTTGAGATGTGGGTAGACACCCAAGCAGAGACGTTGAGTAAGCATTTGTATATAACAGTCTCAAGTTCAAGGGGAGATAAACCTCTGTGAGTCATCATGGATACATGATACTCAAAGTGGTGAGACTGGTGAGAACATACAGGAGATAAAAGTCGTCTTATTTTTTAAGAAAAAGAAAAAGGTCCAGAGAGATGGCTTAGTGTGTGAAGGACTTGCTGTGTAAGCATGGAGACCTGAGTTCAGATCCCTTGACCCCAAGTTAAAAACTGGGAGAGGTGGTTCACACCTGTAATCCCAACCTGGGGCAGGTGGAAACAGGCGCCTCTCTGGGTCTTGCTGGCAAGCCAGTTTAGTCCAAGAGGGCAGGCAAGATCTAGGCTCCGTGAGATAATCTGTTTCAAATAATAGGGTAGAGTGAGCGTGGTGATGCACACCTTTAATCCCAGAGGCAGAAGCAGGAAGATCTCCATGAATTCGAGGCCAGCCTGGTCTACAGAGCTCCAGGCTGGCTAGAACTACATAGTGAGACCCTGCCTCAAAAAAAAAAACAGAAACAAACACACAAATAAGGTGGAGAGTAGTTCACTCAATGTCATCCTCTGGCCTCCATGTGCATACATGTGTATGTGTGCCTGCATATACATATGAGCATATGCACACACACACACACAAATTTTAAAAATGAAGGGACAGCCAGTTGACTCAATAAATAAAGGCTCTTCCTGCCAAGACTAATGATGCAAGTTCTATTCCAGGACCTACAAAGTAGAAGGAAAGCCAACTCCGGAAAGTTGTCCTCTGACTTGGCATACATGCACCTCACACAAATAAATAACAACAACAAAATTAAAATAGATAAGGAGGAGCCAAGCCTACTGTCTTAGTTAGTGTTTCTATTGCCGTGAGAGGAAAACTATTTAACTGGGGAGGGTTGTCTTGTTTACAGTTCGGAGGTTCAGTTGATTATCATCATGACGGGAAGCATGGTGGCATGCAGGCAGATGTGGTTCTGGCTACATCTTGACCAGAAGGCAACAGAAAGAAGAAGTTTGTCACACAGAGAGAAATTTGAACAAAGAGACCTCAAACCCTGCCCCCACAGTGACACACTTCCTCCAACAAGGCCACACCTCCTGACAGGGTCACTCTTTTGGGGGCCACTTTCTTTCAAACCACCACATTCCACTCCCTGGCCCACAAAGGCTTGTAGCCATATCATAATGTAAAAAATGTATTCAGTCCAGCTTCCAAAGTCCACATAGTCTATAACAGTCTCAAACTCATTTCAAAGTCCAAAATCTCTTCTGGGATGAATGGCAATCTCTTAACTGTAATCCCCTGTTAAAATCAAAAAGCAGATCACATTCTTCCAACATATAATGGCACAGGATATACATTACCATTTCAAAATGTTGGAAAGGGAGCACAGTGAGAAATCCTGAATCAAACAGGACCAAAAACCACCAGAGCAAACTCCAAACTATGCATCTCCATGTCTGATGTCAAAATGTTCTTCAGATCTCCAACTCTGTTCAGCTTTGTTGACAACAACACACTTCTTTCTCTGGGCTGGTTCCACTCTCTGTTAGCAGTTCTCCTCAGCAAGTATCCCATGACTCTGGCATCGCTAACATCTTGGGGTCTCCAAGGCAATCCAGGCTTCAACTTCACAGCTTTACAAAATGGCCTCCCTAAGCCTGCATTCAGGGACACTCCTGATACATGCCTGACTTCAGCAGCTTTATTCCATAACTCCTTTCTTCCATCCTTAATCTAAAGCCAGAACCACATGAGCAAAGCAGCCAAGTTCTGCTACTTGCTGGGACTGGAACATGAATGGCCCCTTCATTCAGTTATTTCTTCACCAACCTTTTGTCCTTCACTGCCTAAGCTTGGCTGTCCTGAAATCTGCTCTGTAGACTCGGCTGGTCTCAGACGCAGAGATCTGCCAGCCTTCGTCTTCCCAGTGCTGAGATTAAAGGTGTGTAATACCTCACCAGGCTCTAAGCTTTGGTTTATTTAGTTCCTCTCACAAGTTGGAAATTTCGCTGGGTATAATCTTGCCCTGGGATTGCTACTCCCTTTATTCTATTTCTTAATTATTATTTCTGTTTATCTCCTTGAACACAGAATTTAACTCTATTCTACCTCCTAGTGCTCTTTTTCTTCTCAAAATTTTCATTTTGTAATTTACGCTGCTCAGCTTGTTCCTTTTCATTATAAATCTTCATTAGAGTTACCACTAAAAACCACATGACAGAGTCTATACTAAGGCTGTTTGAGATTTCTTCTGCCAGTGGAATTAATTCAAACTCTTCACTTTAGCCTCAAGCAGACTCTTCAGACAAGGGCAAAAGGCAGCAACTTTCTTCACCAAAATGTCATAAGAACAATCTCTAGGCAACAAATTAAAATTCTTCTCTGAAATCTCTTGATTCAGAGTTCATCAAATCACTGTCTTCTATGCTCCTACTAGTATGACCCCTTAAGCATCCCATATAGCATTCCACTGCTTTCCTACCCCAAAACTGCCAAAGTCCATATTACTATAAACAAAATTGAAAAGTGTTTTAAAATGTCTGGTAGCTGGTTTCTCCATTGATGCAATAAGCCAAATCAAGTTGAATTAAAAGTCCAGGTTTAATTAGCAAAGCATTCCCAGGTTATCTCAGGGAAATGGAGGGGGAGAAGTTACAGCATGGATCTAGGGGATGGGTTTTCAATATCATGTAGGTAAAGTCTTGAGTAGCTCCAGGGAAAATGCTGACCCTTTGGTGGGCTTTCTGAGGGCAGGGTTTGGAATGGGAGGAGTGGGGTCAGGAGTTCCCAGCTGGAACATCTGGGTGGAGTTTGGAATGCGACCTGAGTTGGAGATCCCCAACAAAAATCCTAGTCAGGCCTATCACAGCAATACCCCAGTCCCTGGTACCAACTTCTGTCTTAGGGTTTTATTGCTCTGAAGAGACACATGGCAACTTTTATTTTTTTTTTTAAATTTAATTGGGGTGGCTTACAGTTTCAGAGGTTCAGTCATTAACATCATGATGAGGAGCATGGCAGCATGCAGGCATCTTGACCAGAAGGTAGCAGGAAGTCAACTGTTTGTCACACTGAGGGAAGCTAGGGCAAAAGAGACCTCAAAGTCTGTAGTATGAGAGGAGCGGCGGCCCCATCCCGCCACCTGGCTCCCAGCCGCACAGCTAGCTTAACTCCTGAAATAATTACACAGAAATTGTATTTATTTAAATTACTGCCTGGCCCATTATCTCTAGCCTCTTATTAGCTAACTCTCACATCTTAAACTAATCCATTTCTATTAGTCTGTGTTTACCATGAGATCGTGGCTTACCGGGAAAGATTTAGCATGTCTGACTCTGGTGATTTCATGGCAGCGGCTCTCTCTGCGTCTGTATCTTCTTCTCAGCATTCTGTTCTCTTTTCCCTACCTATCTAAGTCCTGCCCTATCAAAAGGCCAGGGCAGCTTCTTTATTTAACCAATGAATGCAACAAAAGTCCACCTCCACAGTGACACACTTCCTCCAACAAGGTCACACCTCCTAATTGTGTCACTCCCTTTGAGAGCATTTTTTTTCAAACCACCACACGTACCTAAAGCATTCCTAAATTTAATGGCCAGAAATGATAGAAAGTGATCAAAGAATTGGAAGGTGGACCCACAGAGGTGAGAGAGTAAGTATGAGAGTCTAAGAGCTGAGCAAAAAACACACCCCTGCCCATAGCTCAGAGAATGGTCTTAAATGTAAATGTATAACAAATGAATATAACAAAGTAATTTCTTTCCCTGCATCAAAATATACAACTGAAAAGAATTGTTATGAAATATCTGGACTTCTATGGTAATATTTTTGAATCTTTAGAATAAAGTATTCATTATATACAAATTATGGTTTGAGTATTGCTAACTGTTGCCAGTAATCTCAGGCTTTGACTCTGTATGATTATAGTTGGTAGTAAGGCTCTCCATGAGTATGATTCTGTCTTCATCTCCAGTTGACAGGGATCACTTGCAGGTATGCTCCACTGAGAACATCCCCAAGCAACAGGAACTTCCTCTGCTAAAGTGTGTACCCTACCAAGAGGCAGCTCCAGTCCACATCAAATGAGACCTGGCCTCCTGGCCTCAGTGTAGGACAACTAAGAAGGGGTTGGCTCCACTCCAGAACTTCCCCCGTGTGGTTACTGAGGGCCTGGATGAAGCCTCACTGGGCTCAGCTTCTCCAGTACACCATCCAGTTTTCCCTCCCCTTCTCAAAGAGGTGTGTGCCTGCAGTCAGCTTCTACAGTCGGAATAGTTACCTAAGGAGAAATGAAGCCTCAATGTCCTACTGGAGGGGCACTGTCCTCCACTGGTATTGGGCCATTTACAAAATAATTCTAGAATGTATTACTTGTTGAAAAGCCAGGTCATTTTGTTCTGAAGAAATTTTCATATCCTGGATTTGGCTGATCTAGGCCTGTGTGCATTTCTTAACTGATATTTTCTGTAATCTGGTAGTATAGTGGCTTGATTACAGCCACCTCAACCTGATGAGCCTGAAATCCTGAAATCCTCTTACTTTTCTTTTTACCGTGTAAAATTTATATATTGTCTTCTGATGCTGAGAAATGAAAAAAAAAAGTCAAAGCTCCCAAGATCAGAAGACATTACCATGACTGCGTGGGCCCCTTTCTGATCCACACCATCACAGATGACATATGCAACCAAAAGCCACGCCACATTCACACTCAGAGCTGGGGACAAAAGAGCATTTACCTTAAATACTGGGTCCCTTCCTCCCAGAGCAGAATTCGACCATCCTGTTCTCGTCTCAAAAGGAAACCAACACCATCTTTGTTACTAATTTTAAAAGCCATCCTGGCTTTCTTCTGTTAAACGGTTTGATTGTGGATTACATTCTTTCACTGGCAGCTGGCGTGTTGTAAATCAATTAATCAACATGCATTTATCAAGCACCTGCTGTGTGATCAGTGTCGTTCTTGGAGTATTCATGCTGATGAAATTCTCTGTAAAACAATTAGGAAACTCTCTCTTGACTTCACTCTCCCCTTCTCCCCACCCCCAATCCACAGGCATGCGGTCCAAAATCAAACAAATGCTCCATTTTTGTATCAGTTGGCTGTTTTGAATGAACTGCACTATGCTCTGCTCTGGGGAGAACTGATAACACCCTGAACAGTTACGATTTTTCTAAGGTAGTCAAAGCAGTTTTGCATGTATAGACCTTCTGCATAATGATGTTTTTGTAGGTTTCTCTTGAAGGGAACCTGTTTGCTGTGATTTTTTTCCTTTAGTTTTCTATTTACTATTATTACAAACAACAAAAACCACCTTGAGCTGGCTGGTGTGGGGGGAACTTGCTGAAAGCGTAGCAGTTTCTCTCACGATTTCAGATGAGAGCTGGAAGGCAGAAGCCCAGGTCGCTCTGAGGACCCTGTCAGCAGCCGAGAGCACGGTCCTCTTACTTCGTCCCTTTGCTGAGACTACTGGCATGTGCCAGCACCCCCAGATTAATCATCATATTTTTAGTGACTACATGTTGAAATGATAACATTTTAAGGCACTGTCTCCAAATGCCCTTTCTGAAATACTAGAGCTAGGGTTTCAGCAAATGAATTGACGGTACACAGCTCAACCCTTAACACTGTGACTTTACATAGAGCTGTATAGATGAGTAATCCAGTTAACCGAAGAGGCAACAATGCAATAAGTTTAGACATGAGTGTGCTGGTGTTTCACCTTTGTCACAGCGGCTACACTTACAACTACTAGTGGCTCCAAGAGTTAGAATAGCAACTGGCTACCTTTGTCTCTTTGCTGGTGACCCAGAACCCACCCCTTCCATACCACCTCAACTAAAAAACCCACACTAAGTTCCTTCCTTCTACTTCTGGTCAATCAGTTGTTAATCTTGCCTCTGTGAGCCCGGGTTAATGTTAATTAAAGCAAACCAACACATCTTTACATAGTAAGCAAATGTAGCATGAACGAATGTAAAAAAGCTTTGCTTGGTTAAATAAATATTACACAACACACTGGTTAGGTTTTGTTTCTGTTTTATTTTTCTTTTCTTTTTCTTTTTTTTCTTTTTATCAACTTGACACAAACTAAGGTCATCTGGGAAGAGGAAACCCCAAATGAGAAAAGGCCTCTGTGAGATTGGCCTGTAGGCAAGTCTGTGGGATATTTTCTTAATTAATTATTAATGTGGAAGGGCCCAGCTCATTGTTAGTGGTGCTAACCTCGGGTTGTATAAGAAAACAAACTGAACAGGACATGGAGAACAAGCCACTAAGCAGCATGTTTTCATGGTCCCTGCTACAATTCCTGCCTCCAGGTTCCTGCCGTGACTTCTCTCACTGATGGATAAAGACCTCAGGGTTGTAAGGTGAGATAAATTCTTTCTTCCCCAAGTTCCTTTTGACCCTGATATTTATCACAAAACAGGAACCAAACTAGGACAATGGAAATAAGAGGACATAATTGGTCTTCTGTGTTCCTAAGAGAGTGAAGTCCCTGTCTTGTGCAGGAGCTGAGGAAGGGGAGTCAGAAAACTACAAGGAGGTTTCACTGAAATAGGCTCAGAGATCAATTAGACATTGCTTAATTTGTGCCAATATTCATGCTAGTAGTGTCTAAAGTATTGTTGAACTTTTCTGTCCTGCCAACCAACTCCCAAATAACCACACAGAAACTTATTATTAATTGTAAATGCTCAGCAGATAGCTTAGACTTATTACTAACTAGCCCTTGCAACTTAAATCAACCCATATTTCTTATCAATGCTCTACCATGTGGCAGTACCTTTTTCCAGCACTGCATATTCATCCCCTGTTTCCTCTGCTTCTGGCTGGCGGCTCTGCCTTCCTCTGCTTCTGGCTGGTGATGGCCCTCCTCCTTCCCAGTGTTCTCTCAGTCTGGCTCTCCCGCCTAAACTCTTCCTACCTAGCTATTGGCCAGTTAGCTCTTTTTAAACCAATGAGAGCAAACTGTTTTCACAGTGTACACAAAAGGATTGCTTCCCAGCACAGTATAGTCAACTGTTGTAGAAAGTGTCTACGAGCAAGCATTATGTGATTCTTTTCATTTTTCATTTCTCTAATTAATATGATGAATTGCCCATCTTCTTTATTTCTCAAAAAACCTCATTGCTAGTGAAAGCGTCCATACATACTGTGTTTCCTTCCTTTATACTCCAATACTTGACAAAATACCTTGTTGTTTCTCCTTGCATTCTTTCTGCCTTTTGTTGCTACAGGCGATACAAAATAGCTCATATAGGGCTTGAATTTTTTTCTGGGATGGAGAGAGTGAGGGAAGAGTGCAAGGTCGGTAAGACTTTTACATGTGATCCTGTAACTGGTTACAGTACCTAAGGGTGGCTATTATTTGTGGTAGGAACTAGATGGACTATACACCTGGCAAAGTTCTATTATGCAGTTGGTTGAATGGAGTTTTTCAGAGTTCTTTTAGCGCCCCAAATATATAAAATATTAGTCTCAAAATAAACAATGTAAATCCATTTGATTATAATTTAAAGTTAAGTATTATTACTTTAATATAGTAGAAATTTATTTCTAACATAATAAGCTATACATGAAAAAATATAAAAGTCTCAAATATAAGACAGTCTCTACAGAGTGGTAATAGCTTCTTTTTAAAAAGATTTTATTGTTATTCTTGTTTATGTGTATATATGTTTTGTCTATATGCATGTGTATAATGTGTGCATTCCTGGTGCCTACGAAAGCCATAAAAAGGCCCTCGATCCCTGGAACTGGAATCATAGATGATTGTGAGCTGCCACGTGGGTACTAGAGCCAAAGCCCAGTCCTCTGCAAGAACTCTTAAGCACTGAGCATCTCTCCAGCCCTTAACTGTAACAGCTTCCCTTCCAACTGTAAAGTAAATTTCACTGCCTGCTTCCCGGATGCTTTAGATGTCACTCCCAGGGATAACATTCAGAGGTTATTGGCAAATAGCTTTCTCCCTGGAGAAGGTGGTTGGGCGAGAATCTGGTTGTGCAGTCTTTGTGGTTTCTGTGGCTCACACTGTGATAGTTACATCAGATTTGCGTTAATAAATTATGCTCACACTACTCATACGGCCTGACATGGGAGTAAACTCCCAAGTCTACTAATTACATTAGGAAGAAGAAGATTGTTTTCCATTAAAAGGTGAAATGCTTTTTATAACACTTACGCTTCTTCCAACTCTCCTTGCTGTGTAAACTACATCCTGGAGAATGTGTGGCGCTATATTTAGCTAGGATGTGATGAGACCACCTCCTGGAAGGGTACAAGTGGCTTCTTGACAACTCTTTTGTTTTGTCAATGAATACTTTGTCTTAAACATTAAAATGCCATGGTCTTCATAATTGTCATAGCTTAACTGGAAGTGACTTGGAAACACAATTTATTAAAAAAAAATTTAGCAGACTAAAGGCAATATGCTCTTTTGGTTTGGATTCTGGAATAAAAAGAGAATATTAGTGGACACCTGGTAATCCCTGCAGCCTGCCATTCAGTTAATAATGACATATAGATGTTAATTGCCTCTCTCTGACAAGGGTGCCCTGGCTGAACAAGATGTGCCCCTTAGGGGGTACTGGGTAGAGGCTATGCAGGGGTTCTGCGCTGCCTTTTGCCATTTCCTGCAAATGTAAAAAGACTAAGAAATAAGAGGGCTTCCAAGTGAGCTGTTGAGAGAGTGCTTAACTAGAGAGGAATTCCCAAAGTTAGGATTACATATATTCACGGAATGATTATAAGTCTAAAAATGATACTTTAAAAGCATGTTGTTATGGAAACAAAACACATGTGTAAATGGAAATGATGACTGTGACGCTAAATGAGACATCGTCTAAAGCACTTTTGAAATTGAAATTCTGTGTGTTAAGTATTTGGAAACTTCCAACAGGCGCACTGAGGATGCTGTTGAACCCTCAAAGGATTGGCATGTGTTCTTATGGTGGATGAAGTTGGATGACTGTCTTCTGTTGCTTGCTTTGTTCCTGAGTCTTTTCATTCTGAGATCACCTTGTCATTTTAACTTGTTTGTTTGCTTGTTTTGTTTTTCGAGTCAGGGTTTCTCTGTGTGACAGTCCTGGCTGTGCTGGACCTCACTTTCTAGACCAGGCTGGCCTCGAACTCACAGAGACCCACCTGCCTCTGCCTCCCGAGTGCCGGAATTAAAGGTGTGCGCCACCACCGCCCGGCCACCTTGTCATTTTAAATAATCTTTTAAACTCGTAGATTTATAGTTTCAGTTTCAGATTTTTAGAGAAATTACAAGACTCTTACAGGCTACCCTGAAGTTTGTTATCTGCTTCAATATACATTCCCACTCCTCTTTCTTCAGAGATGCCCCTCAGAAGAGGGGCACACTAGTCTGCTCCAGTCAAATATGGTACCTCCCTCTGAGCATACTACCAAAGTGGGGAAAATGCAAACCAACCAGAACAAAGAGGAAACCCTGGAGTCTAAGGAGGAGGAGGGAGCCTAAGCTAGCACCCAGTGATCAGGCCTCAAGAGCAGGGAGGCCCACTCAGCCAGTAGCCCAGGTGCACTGAGAGTCTCATAGGAATTCTTCCTGCACTCTGAAAAACTGAATTTTGTCCTCAAACGTGAAACTAATACAAAAGAGGGAGACAGGAAACACATTGGGGACTTGGCAAGAACCCCCAAATTGGGGAACCCTGCCCCTTCCTCTCAATTTTGTTATCCCTACTAAACTAGTGAAAGTTCATACCTGTCAGCAAAGCACTACTCAGTGGGATGCAGGGGTGAGCCGGCCATGGTGAGAGCCTATAGGATGGACAAAGCTGAGATCTGTTGCTAAGACACAGAAATTACAAGGGCAAGTGAGATCTCTGATGTTGGTGACTGGTTTATGAAATCCCCAGGTGTAAAACTGGCAAAGATCCAGCTGAGGTCTGAAGGGAATTGTATCATCAGGAAACTGCAGCTTGGAGACAAGCTTGTGGCTGTTCATAGCTGAGGGCTACTCAGGCTCCAAAAAGCTTGGTTGGTGACATAGTGTGGTACTGGTATGTAATGGGCAAGGATGGTTTACTTTTCATTCGTGTAGACTCGTGGCAACAAGACTGAGTCACAAAGCACTTACTTCAGTGTTAGGGAAGAAAATTTAGACAGCATTTGTGTTGTAAGACCACAAGGAGCCCAAACTTCAGCTGCCAATAACAGCATACACCCCAGAATTCCGGTGTTAATGCGATGCAGTCACTGGATGAGCCTGTATTGTTTCGTTGGATGATGAACTGTTGCTTTAAATTCAGCAAGAGGTTTTTTTGGAATTGCATATATGAAAAAGCAAGGTGTGGGATGTGGTCAGTGAATTGTGGTAGACATCTGTAATCCCAGTATTCAGGAAGCTGAGGCAGAAGAATAGCCACGAGCTTCAAGCCAGCCTGGGCTCCAGCGTGAAACTCTGTCTTAAAATATAAAGCAAAACCAACAACAGTAGAAGGTACTACTGCAGCACTCTCCGATGCCCGTGTCTTTGTTCATTTGGCTGGCATCGGCCCTTTTTCTCTCCCAGCCCTAGCTGAGCATATCTCACAAGCCCACCTCTTCCCAGCACTCTCTTCCCCAGATGCTGACTGGGGATTAAACGTGTGGTCCAAGCAGGATCTTGAGAGTCCTTCTCCGGAACTAGTAAAGAGACACAAGGGAGAAAGAGGACTCTCTCAAAGATTCTCAAAGAAAATGATGCAAGCCTGGAGTTGTGAACTGTCTACTTCTCTGGCAGCCTGGAAGATGGAAGAAAAATGAGGTCATGCACCGAGGAGACTGAGCAGAGACTCTGGAGAAGAGAGCAAGACCTGATGATATAACTTCCACCTAGGCTCTGTCCAGGAACTTCATTCATTCATTCATTCTTGCATGCATTCGCTCATTCATTCTTCTTTTCTTTTTTTGAAACAGGGTTTCTCTGTGTAGTCTTGACTGTCCTGAAACAGGCTTTGTAGACCAGGCTGGCCTTGAACTCACAAATCTGCCTGCCTCTGCCTCCCAATTCATTCTTATTCTCATTCCTATGTTCATTCTCCCTCTATCTGTCCCTCCCTCCCTACCCTTCCCTCTCTATCCCTCCTTTCTTCCCCTTTTCATTCCCTCCCTGCCTGCTTATTCCTCTCTCTTTGCAGCATAAATTGAGTTACATTTTTCTTTTATTTCAACAGAAATAGTCTCTATTTCTGGTTTTCTACACTTTCAGTAATACCTGTGGTTTTTTTCCTTTTAGTAATACCTGTTTACTATAAAAGACATTTGGAAAATATAGACACATATAAAATAAAAGGGAAACCATCAATATACTTTCTTATACTTCCAGGTTAGCATTTAGAGTTCTTCAGAACTTTAAATGCTTGTTTATAATTATTACAATATAGATTTATTTCGCATACCTATGATCATAATAAATCTATTCTACATGGTTCTGATCATAATGAATATTCAATTCATATGGTATCTTTTTAAAATTTATTTCTAGACAGGGCTTCTCTGTTTGGCCCTAACTTGTCTTGGAACTCATTCTATAGACTAGGCTGGCCTTGAACTCACAGAAATCTGCCTGCCTCTGCCTCCTGACTGTTGGGATTAGAGGTATGTTCAACTACCACCCAGCTATATGGTGTTTTTTAAACACTAATATTTTCCATATTTTTAAACCACCTCTAAAGTAAATTTTCTTAAGTTTCCTTAAACATAAAGTTCCTCAAGTAACTTTAAAATATTAAAACCATTTTTGAACTATATCTCTGATAATTATTTTGAGAAATGTAACTATTAGGCCCAAATATTTGAACATTTAAAGGCATTTAGCATATTTTGGAGATAATTACCAGTTTAGGTGACTCCAGCTATTCACCTATAAGAAACTAGAACTTCATGGGTAACTAGGTTAATTTAATCAAATAAATAGGGTTAAACAAGAGAAAAACAAATAAGACATCATCAGGCCTTCAAGGAATCATTTCTTGAAAGAAGAATTACACCAAAATTAAAACTTGATTAGATTATAGTAACATAAAAGAATGAGGATGTTGATATCCACATGGTACATGGTATGCAGTCCTGCAAGTAGACACCATCATATATTACTTTAGCCTTTCTCCACTATGAAAGTAATATCTAAAATAATACAAGATGCTAGGCAAGGTGGAGCACACCTTTAATCCCAACACTCAGGAGGCAGAGTCAGGCAGATCTCTGTGAATTCGAGGCCAGCCTGATCTACATGATAAATTCCAGGAGAGCCAGGGCTACATAGTGAGACCTGTAGTGATATTTCATTTGTATTTTAATAAAAGTTTGCCTGAAGGTTAGAAAAGCAAAACAGCCAGCCACTGGATCTCACCTCGACCTCAGTCCAAAATGGCGATCCTGCCTCCAGGAATCCTCAGAATGAAACTGTCTGAGAGCTGTCTCCTCCTGTCTTATATTCCTCTCTAGGGCTAGGATTAAAGCCATGCACTACTACTGCCCAGTTTCTATAGCAAACTATTGTGTCTACTGGGATTAAAGATGTGTGTCACCACTGCCTGGTCTATAAGGCTGACCAGTGGGGCTGTTTGACTCTCTAATCTTTAGGCAAGCTTTATTTATTAAAATACAGATGAAATATCACTACAGATACCCTATCTCAAAATACAATATATATGTGTGTGTGTATATATATATATAGGCATTTTATATATGTGTCTCTATAAAGTAAAAGAACACAAGCTATAATTGATAGCTGTTTCTAATGGCGAGGAACTAATTTCTGTTGTTTAAATTAGATAGCTTCTCTTACTTTGTGATGACAGCCTTGGCTTACTGGGAGAAGTTAGGACAAACAAGAAAACAAAAGTTTTGCCTAAACTTAATGGCAGTGGAATGGGAGAAGAGAGGATGAATCTGAGACTTTGGAAAGAAATGAAAAGGTTTAGATGTAGGGCCTGAGTCTAAAGCAGTGGTTCCAACCTTCCTAACCCTACAAACCTTTCATACAGTTCCTCATGTTGTAGTGATCCCCAACCATGAAATTATTTTCATGCTATATCACAACTGTAATTTTGCTACTGTCATGAATCATAATGTAAATATCTGATATGGAGGATGTCTGGTATGTGACCAAAGGGTTGGCTGACCCTCAAGGGATCGTGACCCACAGGTTGAGAGCCCTAGGAATGATTCACAGCTGAGAATGAGGTACTCTCCTCCCCCATCTCTTCACTTAGCTCCTACCTGTCTACATCTGGACTCCTAAAGCAAAGCCCTCCATGGGCTGGGTCTGGGGCTCAGATGCAAAGCAGTCGCCCAGCATGTCCAAGGCCCTGGGTTCAGTCTCTAGCCCTGCTACCCCCAGCATCCTCAGTAAAAGAAAAACACAAAGATCATTGTAGCTGATGAAAGACTGTGCACAATTTTTGTACAGAGAGAGAAATAATGTGGGCCTTTGTATAGGAAGTCCCATGGTGTATCTGAAAAGACAACGTGAAGACCGATATCTGTTGCCCACTAGAATGCAAGGAACCTCTTTATATCACCTCCTTACCTCGGGAAGAAACAGTGTACCCTGAGCTGCTCTTATGGTGGCTGACACATGCCATATGCTTACCAAACATTTGCTGGCTGAATAAATGAGATATATGCCCATCAGTTCATCTTAAAGCAGGCGACAAACCTGAACTGTGCCATCTTATTCTGAAGGCAAGAATAAGGAAGCAGAAAAAGCTTTAAATGTATTTGAATGGTTTTCCATCCTAACTATTATCTGCCAGCACAGAATTACTTTTTAAATCAATTTTTAAGTTAGCATACAAAGTAATGGATTTCACTGTAGCATTTTCATACTTGTATGCAATTATACTTTTTAGTCCACCCCCTCCATTAGCTCCTCCCAGTCCTCTGTCCCTTCTTGCTGGTCCTCTTCTCCCAAATACTTCTCCTTTCTTGAGGCTTTCATGTTACATTATTCTGTCACCACCACTCCCCTCCCCATCCTTAAGATCTTTTCTGTTTTAAGGTCTCTTTCCACTGTCATGACCCACACCAACACATAAATGTTGTGTAACTAAAGGAGGTCCTCAAGAGGCCATAATAAAGAATAACAAATGTTTATTGGCTATCACTTACAATAGAAGGCCGCTGCATTCCTCCACTCTGTGGGCGCTGGGGATGCAAACCGAATCCCGCCACCAGTCAAGTGAAAAGACGAAAGGGGGCAAGCATTTTCCTGTCTGTGCTTAGAGTACCTCAGACCAGACCCTAATGGGATGGTATCTAAAAGGCTATTGGCTGAGTGAATTTCCACAACCCACATACACACTCACAATACTAGAGCAGTGGTTCTCAATCTGTGGGTCACAACCCATTTTGGGGTCAAACATGACCCTTTCACAGGGTCACATATCAGATCCTGCATATCAGATATTTATAGTACAGTTCATAAAAGTAGCAAAATTACAGTTGTAAAGTAGCACCACGACATGAGGAACTGTATTAAAGGACCGCAGCATTAGAGGAAGGCTGAGAACCACCGCTCTAGAGTCTCAGTATGAAAGAAACCGAGTGCTCTTTGTTTTTCTGAGTTTGGCTATCTCGCTTAACATAGTGATACCTCGTTCTCCCCATCTTCTTCCAACTGTCATCATTTCCTTTATAGGTGAGAATTCTATTGTGTCTATGTACCACATCTTTGTATCTATTCATCTACTGGTGGATGTCTAGGGTGGCTCACTTCCTGGAGACTATGACTATTACCACAATAAACATGGATGCATATGTGTGTATCTCTGTGGTATGTTGACTCAGAGTCCTTTGGGTGTCTACCTGGAGTGGTATAAGTGGATCATATGGCAGGGCTTTATACTAGCATCCATCGTAGCTGCAGAAGCTCCCATTCCCACAACTGTGTGTGTGCTCTTCTCCCCACGACCTCATCAATGTGTACTGCCGTTTGTTTTCTTGATTAAAGCCATTCTGAATGGGCTAGAATAGACTCACTAAACAATTTTAATTTGCATTTTCCCAGTGGCTAAAAATATTCAACACTATTTTTTAAAAAATATTTATTGGCCACTTGACTTCTTTTTTTGGAGAATTGTCTGTTTGGTTAATCAGCTCATTTATTAACTGGGTGATTTGATCTTTTGGTTTTTCATTTTTGCAGTTTTTATATTCTACATATTAACCCCTGTCTGATGGTGCACATTGGTGAACATTTTTCCCATTTTTCAGGTTGAGTTCACTCTGCTGATTCTTCGCTGTGTAGAAGCTTTTAAATTCTGTTTGAACTCATCTGTCAATTCAAAGCTACTTTTCAGAACACTTTGCATATGGTTTTGTCTTGAAGAATTTTCCTCTAGAAGTTTTAACCTTCCAGGTTTTGTATTAAGGTCTTCCATCTATTTCAAGTTCACAATCGTTCAAGTGAGAGACATAGACTGGATTTCATTCTCCTGTGAGTGGATGTCTGTGTTTACTTTCTGGTCTACAGTTCCGTTGGTCTTCGTGTCTGTTTTTGTGAAGTACCACGTAGTCTTTGTCACTGTGGTTCGTGGCATAATTTGAGATCAGATATTGTGGTACTGTGGTTTAAGCAAAAGCTTAGGGTTGCTTTGGCTATTTAGAATCTTCTATGTTTACATGCAGGTTTTAGGATTATTTTATAGTTCTGGGAAGAACATAGTTGGAATTTTGATAGGAACTATATTCAATCCATATGCCACTTTAAATAGTATAAACATTTAAAATGATAAGTTATGCAAATCCATGAGCGCAGGAGACCTTCATATCTCTTAGTAGCTTTAATTTACTTTTCTGTGTCATAAAGGCTTTTATTGCAAGAGCCATGGAGAGCTCGTTGGGTAGCCAGCCTGCTCCACAAGACTGACGCCCTGAGTCTGACCCTCACAACCTACACAAGGGCGGAAAGATGGCCTTGAGCAAAGGGAAGAACCACTCAACAGCTTTGTTCTCCAACCTCCCAACATGTGCACTAGCATCACCTGCCTCAACAATACATCAAACATAATACACAGTTTTGGTCTCCTTAGGTTTAGCCTTCGTTCTTTTGGGGAACACATATGGAGGTTACAGGACATCACTTTATAAAGTAAAAGTTTTATTGCATTTCAATTTTATAGTGTCTGTGTGTCTGTCTGTCTGTCTGTCTGTTGTCTGCCTGTCAGAGGACAACTTGAGGGAATCTGTTCTCCTTTTCCAGTATGTGGGTTCCAGGGATCAAACTCAGGTTCTCAGGCTTGCAGGGCAAGCACTTCTGCCCACTGAGCCATCCTTTGAGCCTATTCCTGGTTCTTATTAACATACTATGAATGGGATTTTTTTCCCCTGATTTTTTTTTTCTCAGAACATTTCTTATTGGCACATGGGATGGCCACTGATTTTTGTGTGCTGATTCTGTATCCTGTTACTTTGCTGTTCCAGCATGTAATTTCTATAATATTGGAATCTGCAATAAAAATCAAGCCACCTAAACAACCTGTATTACTGGAGGTTTCACAAGAAACTGGGTACATCTGCAGCACTGGTCCAGATCTTCCCAAAAGGCTGAACTTAGGTGTATCAAGAAGCAACAAGAGATACATCTAGAAATACAGGCTGTGACCAGACAATGGGCAGTCCTAAGGGAGGAGTTTCTACAAAATTTTGGCTTGTGTGACGTTGTGCACTTTATTTGTGCCCTCAATTTTATCATGTGCAAATTATGTATTCCCTTGGCATTTGGCTTAGCTAAGAGAATGGAAATCCCACATAGGATTAGTTCAAACAAAACGTAAGGCGTTTTTCTTTCCAAACTTTACAATTAGGTAGTCTGGGAATGACACAATGCTTCATAGTCGTCCCGAGATTCCGTCCTTGTGCTGTGCTTGACTGCTTTTGCTGAGGTAGAAATCATGGTATCCAAGCTGGTTAACACAATTACACTTCCGTGCAGGAAGGAGGGTGGGGAGAGAAGCAAGATGGCAGGAAGCAGCTCTCGCCTGAGGAAGATTCCAGGTGTTGCCTATGTTGGTCAGCACTTAGTCATATGACCGTGCCTAGCTGCAAGGGAATCTGGGGATTATTTCCATTCTATGCTCAGCTCTTCTATTTACACAGAAGAGGGAATGGATATGAGAGGAGGAGAGATTTCTTCTATAGATGACTTGATAGTCTCACCATTATGAGGCTATGAGGGGTTGAAGAGACACACTTTCCTAAGTGGTTTGGATTCCCTTCTGAGTACATAATGGCTCCTTCCTTTTCTTCCAAACCTTGCTTATAGTTCTCTAAAAGTTCTTGGGACATAATAGCCTTTATTTCCCCATTTGACTTGAACTTCACCAGGCCATAGTACAAACACAATGTTCTCACTCATGCTTCCACTTGACTATATGGGGCCTCTGCCTCTTGCATCATCCTCAGTCTGGAGCTCTTCAAAGTAAAAAACCACAAAGGCTAGCAAACAGCTGCCCTCACCACGGGGCACCACCATATTTTTCCAGTCTAATTGCGTCCAATAAGTAGTTTCTGTTTCCCTGAAAAGGTGTCCCCATAGCAAGAAGAAGGTGTGGAGTTAGAATTACAAGTAGTTATAAGCCACCCAGTGTGGGTGCTGGGAGCTAAACTTGGGTCCTTTGCAACAGCAGTGAATGTTCCTTAATTGCTGAGCCATCTTTCCAGCACCTGAATACCTTTTCTCAATTCTTTAAGATTGGTACCTACAAATAGAATTGTTGGGTTAATAAGCAATTCTGTTTTTAACCTTTTGAAGACCTGAAAAGCTATCTTTCACAGTAGCTATACCATTCTACATTTCTACCACAATTACATAAGGATTCTAAGTTCCCACACCCTTATCAACTCTGAATTTTTCATTGAAAAGCTAGTGAGAGAAGGCTCAGCAATTATGAGCACCAGCTGCTCCTCCAGAGGCTTGATTCCAACACCCTATGGCAAGTCACAACGGCCTGTAACTCCAGATCCAATGCCCTCTTCTGGTCTCCGAGGGCACCAAGCATGCACATGGTGCACAGGCACCCAGGCAGACAAAACTCCCATACATAAAAATAAAATAATACTTTCTCCTTCCTCTCCTTCTCTTTTCCCCCCTCCTTCCCTCCCTCCTTCCCTTTCTCTGTCCATCCCTCTCTCCTTCCTTCCCTCTCTCCCTTCCCCGCCATCTCTCTTTTTTCTTTCTAGCTAGGGTCAACCTTGTGAGTGTGAATAAATTTGCCATTATGGTTTGACTTGCATATCCTCTCTGACTGATGATGTCAGGCATCTTTGTATGTGCTTGCTGGCTATTTGTGTATTTTTCTGGAGAAATGTGTGTTTAAGTCCTTTGCCCATTTTTATTTATTTATTTATTTTTGATTTTGAGACAAGTTTTCTCTGGACAACCCTGACTGTCCTGGAACTAACTCTGTAGACCAGGCAGTTCCCAAATGCAAAGATCTACCTCTCTCTGCCTCCCAAGTGCTGGGATTAAAGCTATGCACCACCATGCCTGGTCCTTTGCCCATTCTTAAACTGTTTGGGTTTTTTGTTGATTGTTATATGAGTTCTGTGTATAGTCTGAATAGTCAATTACTTTTCACACAAATGATTTACTGGTGTAGGAGGTTCTTCTGTATTTGTGTTGCTTTCATTGGTGAATAAAGAAACTGCCTTGACCTTTTGATAGGGCAGAAATCAGGTAGGCAAAGTAGACAGAACAGAATACTGGGAAGAAGGTAGTGTGGCAGATGCCATGAAACTCCTGTCTGAGACTAACGCTGGTTAGGAATCTTTCCCAGTAAGCCATGACCTCGTGGTGCTATACAGATTATTAAAAATGGGTTAATCTCAAGATGTGAGAGTTAGCCAATAAGAGGCTAAAACTAGTGGGCCTGGCAGTGTTTAAATGAATACAGTTTCTGTGTAATTATTTCGGGGGTTAAGCTAGCCGGGCACTGGGAATGCAGCCTGCTTGCCCTTACTACAATAATTTACCTACCAATATTTCCCTTACACTATCAGTCATCTTTCTTTAATGCATAACAACTTAAAATTTGATGAAATTCAGTCTGCTGCTGTTGTTGTTTGGTATTTGTTGTCATAGTTAAGAGTCCGTTACTAAATCCAAACCCATGAAGATTTTGTTCTATTTCATTCCAAGAGTTTTATGGTTCTTACAGTTATGTCTTTGGCCCATTTTTTAAAAATAAAAAACATAATATGAGAATAGGGGTTCAATATTACTCTTTGGCATGAAAATATACAGTTGTTCAAATTTCATATTTCTTGAAAAGATTATTCATATCCAGAATGAATTATTTTGGCATCTTAAAAAAAGCAATTGGGGCTAGGCGTTGGTGGTGCACACTTTTAATCCCAGCACTTGGGAGGCAGAGGCAGGCAGATATCTGTGAGTTTGAGGTCAGCCTGGTCTACAAGAGCTAGTTCCATGTCAGGCTCCAAAGCTATAGAGAAACCCTATCTCTAAAAAAGCAAAAAAGCAAAAACAAGAACAAACAAACAAAAAGCAGTTGGGAACTAGTGATATAATTGAATGGCTAAAGGCACCTACCTCCAAGCCTGATGACCTGGGTTCAGTCTTCAGACCAATATGGAGGAGAGAACTTACTCCTCCAATCGTCCCCTCACCTCCACACATGTGCTGTGGTATGTGCACCCTCAATACACAAAATAAAAAATCAATTGGCCATAGCCAATAGAAATAGATTTATTTCTGAAGTCTTGTTTCTACTCCACTGGTTTTGAGATTGAGTCGTGGGAGTCCTTTGACTTTGACTTGTCTTTGCAAGATGATTTTTGCTGTTTAGGGTCATTTGAGTTTGATATAAAATTTGAGGAGTGGTTCTTTTATTTCTTTAATAAAAATTTATGTTCTTGACATACTACAGATCATGTCAGGTATCTTTCCCACTCACAAATTTGGCATATCTTCTCCTTTATTTTGATCTTTAATTCCTTTCAGTAGTGTTTACAGCATTGGAATTATTCTGGTTCTCATTGGTTATATTTATCATTAGCATTTTGTTCTCTTGATGCTACTGTGAGTAGAATTGATTGTTTTAATTTTCTTTAGAGACTGTAGGTAATTTACTAATACAGTTGAGTTTCATGTGTTGGCCTTATGTTTTAGAGTTTAGCTAAACTTGCTTATTAGCTCTAACAGTTTTAGAATTATGTCATTTACAGATAGAGGTAACTTTACTACTTTATTTCCTGATTGCATGCCTCTTTCTTGCATGATCTGTCTTTCCAGAGTGCCCAGTAAGATGCTGAATAGAAGTGACAAGAGCAACTGTCCTTTCTTCTGTTACTCCCGATGTAAGCAGAAATGCTCTCAGTTTTTAACTACTGAGAATGATGCTGATGTGGATTTTCACACATGGCCTTCAACAAATAGAAGCTTCTATTTGTAGATTGTTAAGTGTTTTGTCATGAAAGGATGTTTTTTGTTTGGTTGATTAGGGTATCAGTCTGTAGTCCATGTTATTCTAGAGCTCAACATATAGCCCAGGCTGGCCTCAAACACACAGTGATCTTCCTGTCTTAGCTTCTCAAATGCTGTGTTTCCAGGTATGTGACAACATGTCATGCTGTGTTTCCAGGTATGTGACAACATGTCAGGCTCGCATGGATTCTGTTTATGTTTAGCTTCTCTTGTGTTCCTTGAATAAGGCCTGCTTGCTTGTTCATGGCATGTAACTTCTTCAATATGTGGTTGGATTAATTTAATAGTATTCTGTTGCGTACATTTGCATACATCTCCAGAAGAGATATTGATCTGTAGTTCCCTTGTAATGTCTTTGAGTTATGGAACTTTATCCTCTGAGCATGACACAGTTGCCAACTTGGAAGCAGATCTGTAATGAGTCTTTCTCTGTCCCTCCAGCTTGCAAATAGTGACACAGAAACTTCTTATTAATTATGAAAGTTAGCCTTAGCTTAAGTTTGTCCCACTAGCTCTTATAACTTAAATTACCTCTTTATATTAATCTACATTTTGACTTGTGGCTTTTTACCTTTCTTTCATTCTGTTTGTCTGACTTCCTCAACGTCTTGTTAGCCTCTCCTCTGCACCTCGAGTATCACCTCCTACTTGCTCTCTCTGTGCCCAGAAGCCCTGCCTATACTTCCTGACATGCTATTGGCTGTTCAGCTTTTTATTACACCAATCACAGCAATACATTTTCACATAGCTTACAAATGTCCCACCACACAGATCAACTGTGAGTACCTGTGTGATCATCCCCCCCCCCCACAATTGCACACATTCCTTTGTGAAAGGTAGAGAGGAGCCCATGGACATACATCCAAAGCCCTGCCACTCAGGTTTGATATATGAGCAGTTAACAAGAGCTAGGTGGGGAGGGTTCTTCAGTGTTGTTGCTATCCATAAGCTGTCTGTGCTCCTGTCAGTAGCCTTGAATCGGGTAGACTTGTTCCTTTGGATTGTTATTGGTGCTGTATCTGGCATAAAGAGCTGTTTGTTCATGTTTCCACAGGAAAAGCAACACAACACTTTGATATCAAGGTAACATGAGATTCTTGGGGTTCTTGCCTATGTTTTGGAATAGCTCGAAGATTGGTGTTATTGCTTAGTAGAAAGCAATAACAATCTGGGTCTAGTTTTCTTATTTTCTGGGAAACTTTTGAGTATCCATTTAGCTCCTTTTGTTGCATTAGATGTAGTAGAAAATGTTACTCCTTCTTGAAGTGATTTTGGGAGTGTGTGTGTTTCTAGGAATTTGTCTATTTCTTTTAGGTTATAAATTTCTTTCTTTCCTTCCTTTCTTCTTCTTCCCCACCCCCTTTTCAATGCCTCACAGTGTCCAGGTCATCCTCAAACTTGCCTTGTTGTAGAAGATTGTTTGTGGAGATGGCTCATTCGTTTCCCAACTGCTCAGACCCAAATAATCACACAGAATCTATATTAATTAAAACACTGCTTGGTCAATAGCTTATGCATATTTCTAGCTAGCTCTTACATCTTGAATTAACCCATTTCCATTATTTTGTATATTACCACGAGGCTCATGGTTTACAGGTAAATTTCTAGGGTGTCTGTCTCCTTTGGCAGCTACATGGTATCTCATTGATTCCACCTACTTTCTTTCTGTATCTCTGTTCAGATTTCCCGCCTAACTTTATTCTGCCCTGCCATAGGCTCAAAGCAGATTCTTTATTAACCAATGGTAATAAAACATATTCACAGCATACCAAGGGGCATCCCACATCACCTCCCCTTTTCTCTCTAAATGAAAAGGAAGGTTTTAACTTTAAATTACATATAACAAAACAGGTATCAAGCAAGAATTATAGTTATAATATTTAGTCCATTTACACTTGACAAATTAAGGAAAATACTCTATCATCTATCCTATCTTTGTGAGTCTAAAGTTTTATATCTAGTTTATCCTTTATCATAACTAAGGAAAACTATAACTATCTTTCTTCAACTCTTCAAAGACCCCAGAAGAGTAATATTAACAGGAAGTGCATTGTAAGCAACTTCCAAAACTCTAGAATTGACAGAGACATCATGCTACCTGGACAGTCACCCAAAGTTTTTCTGTAGCATCTTCAGCCTACAGGCCTGTAGTATCTGGCAGACTTTTCATGAAGCAGGAAATTTCAAAGACAGTTCTGCCTATATTGGCAGTTTGTCAGTCACTTTCTTCTGTGTCCTGCAGGATGTCTGGCAGACTCTTTCATGAAGCAGGAACACTGAAGGACTGTCTCACCTTCTTTATGCAACTTCAGCAACCATTTTTCTGTGGGTCCTGAATGTCCAGTTTATGTAGCATACCATCAAGCAGTCCAGGTAAGAGCAGTTTCTAGCCAGTCTTGTCACATTGAAGGCAAATTCCATAACAAGTTTCTTCAATGCCCATTAACTTCCCTGAAGTAATTGGTGCTCCCAGAAGCAGACATGTCTCACTGTTGAGAAAAGTCTAAGTTCTTAAAACATTTTAAATACCATATTCTGTATGTCTTTGAAAGATTAAAAGTATACTTATCCATATGAAATATATTTCTGTACATCTAGAAAACCTATCTAACATGACTACAAGTTTGACTATTATAAATGACTATCTATTAATCTGTATTTTTCAACTATACATACATTTTTAAATGAGCTGCATAAACACAGTACCTTAAGCAAGAGCAGAATTACATACAACAAAATTGGCCTTAAATTTGTATCAATAGGATGACCTTCAAATTCTGACCCTCCTACACCCACCTCTTGAGAGCTGGGATTACAGGTGTGTATCACATGAATGATTTACACAATACTGGGACTCAGACCCTGGACTTTTTGCTCCTTAACTACATCCTGAGTTTGATTCTTTTTATTTCTATAAATTGGTAATGATATATATATATACTCATTTTGAAAATACATGACTGAACTTTTAACTATGAAAAAAATTGAATACACACAAAGGTAAATGGATGAAAAAGTACAGTGAACTTTCACCCACACTTCACCAAGATGAGCGGTTATTGGGATGTGCCACACTTCCTTCACAGCTTTTCTCTCCATTTCGGTGAATGGGGCCAGTCCTGTTCTGCTTAAAGAAGAAGGCATTTTTCAAAAGCATAGAGGACAAACATGTGTACATGCAGCTAATGGCTTGCTGGCACTGAGCTAGCCCATGCCTTCTAGCCGTTCTCCTCTCTTCCTCAAGATCAAGTTTCCAGGCAAGTTTCTCCTGCTGGAGTATGATTTCCAGCCAACCGGAGGCACCTGGGAGCTTTAAAATATATTAGTGTGTCTGGGTCCTACCCCAGAGGTTCTTATTTTATTGGTCTGGGATATGGTCTGGGCATCAGGAGATGTTTTAAAGCTTATTCTAATGTATAGCCAAGATTGAGAGCTTCTGCTCTAAAATATAAGAACTCCATTTTCTTCTTCTATTTTTCCATTTGTAATACATTCCTGAGTCGTTCTTAGGGGAAAAAAATCCCTAAGAACATATGCTGTGAGACCCAGCTGCCTACTTTCATGGGTATTTACAAATAAGTAATGAATTTAAAGATGAAGCCAAACGAAAGCCAGGAATAAGTTCCGGAGTTAAGTCTGAAATCTGTTGAGTTGTTGCTAATCTTTCGCGGAAAGAGACCTGACTCAGAATGTGGGGAGTGCAGCCAGGTGTGAGGAATTGAGGCTTAGTCAACGGGGAATTCTTTTGAGTTCCTTGGGGCTTTCGTCCAAAGCGGTGCTCTCAAAGCTGGCTGTACATCAGCAGCTGAAGCAATACATTTTACTCGTGCATTCTAATTTAATTTGCCAATGCCAAACAGTCTTACGTTTTCGTGAGCATCTAAACCACCCAGAGAGATGCTAAAACAATTGCTGGACACATCCTCAGAATATCTGCATCACTAGATTGGATAGATGCCTTGCTCAGCCTAGATATAGTAGGGAGGGCCTTGGACCTTCCCCCAAAGCAATGTGCCTCACCCTCTCTGAGGAGTTGATGGGGGTGGGGAGGGGTAGGTGAAGGGAAGGGGAGGAGGGGAGGGAGAGGAACTGGAATTGGTATGTAGAATGAAAAAAGATAGTTCGTTTTCTTTTTAAAAAAATAAAATAAATTACAAAAACAAAAAAAAGTACACTAGAAAAAAAAGAAAAATAAGTTACTGCCTTAGAGCAAGGTCAAACATTAGTTTGTGGGAAAAATATGTCCAGGTAATTTCAACAAACATCAGGGGTGGAAAATTAGTGCCTTGGAACTCCATACTTTCTAATTAAACTGTAGCAGAAACTATAGCAAACCTAGTCTTTTTGAACCACGGCATTTCAGGTGAATGAACAAATTTCAGATAGAGTCCTGGACATGGTCTATGAAGGTCTAACTCTATGCTGGGAAGAAGAATGGTTGAATTCAGCTCTCGAATTTTGTCAGTAGAAGAAACACAACCGAAGAACGTTTTCCCCTTTCATGTACCTGTCAGAGAAGTAGAGCAGCTCTTCTGGCACAGATTGTATGGTACAGTGAGACACGAGGAAGAGGTGGCTTACGCTGCTGACTAGCAGGGGTAAGCAGCTAGTCCTTCTGAGAGGAGAGGACAGTCAGTATCGCCAGTAGTGAGAAGCAAGCATGCTGCTTGTGGGGACTGGTGCTGACCGTCTGCTTAGGCAGATGGAGCCTTCTGTGACAAGATATTCCAAGGAAGTATCCCCATCCCCAAGAAGCCATTGTTAGCTTAATATATTGTAGGTGGCTTGCTTTTGACTTTTACATTATGCATTTATCCCTGATTTGAATTAACTCTGTATCACAGTTGTGTAATAAATATTATGCCAACCTTACAGCAGTATTGGCCAAGGGGTATACAAGCTGGGACAGTTTGGGAGGAACTCTGTTCTTCAAGTCACTGGTGTTTCCATGGCACTTTAGAGGTTCATAACCACTCATGTTCCTTTGAAAGCCACCAGTCTCTACCACCCCTACCCCACTCCACCCCTTTTCACCCCACCATGCCCATGCTGAGTTTGGATTTAGGGCATTTTCTCAAAATGCTCCTAAGTCACAGCACCTAGTATCCAGCTATCCTGAAAGGCCACTTTCCTCAGCCCTTATACTATGTGTAAAATGGGATGCAGGTCTCTGCAAAACAAACCCCTTCCCCCCTGCATTCTTGACAACTCAGTTGAATTCCCCATTGGGTCTTTGTGTATTGCTTTGCATGCAAGCCAATAACAATGAATCTAGAAGCATACTGGTGGAGATAAAAAGAACCCCTAAGTGACTTCCTGTTGGGAGTTAAATTACCTTCTTACTCTTTTCAGCCACCAAAGCAAGTGACTGGGAGCTAGCCAGATGCTAATATGTCAATAAATTGTCTGCCTCCAAAGAAAAGGGACTCTACTCAAGAGCACACGTTTGTGGCAGAAGCTTGAGAAGTGCATAGTGCATAGCATGTGACAATAGCTAACAATAATTTATTACACATTCCAAAACACCTGGGAGAAATGATTGGTAATGCTTTCTGTATAAGAAAGGAAGACATGTGAGGTGGTGGATACACTAATTATCTTGATTCTATCACTACATATCTTATACATGTGTCGAATCACACTGTACTCCACTTACATATTGTTGAAAAATAGAGTAAAAATTGCAATATTATCACTATGATTTATTACAACGAAAGCTTGTGTCAGACCCAAATTTTTCATACTTCTGAACGTGTATTAGTCAATGGGCCAAGTGAGAACGGCCAGATAACAGCTCCCAGAGACTTGATAGAGTCTACACTGCCTTGTCCTGATGATCTAACAAACATGTAGCAGAGAAGATGCACTTGGAGCTGATGCTAACTTATGCTGACAGGGGGCCTTCCAGTCAGTTCAAAAGCAACAATTCTGCTTAGAGAAGGCTGACCTTGGCGCCACTAGCCAGTCTCCGCAGCGGCCAGGCTGCCATGTTCTCTGGCGATGTTTGTGCACAGTGTAACTACTTGCACAAGGGAACTAGAGTAACAACCATTTCACTGTGAAACTGAACAGGTTTGCATAGTGACATCAGACACTGTCCTAGCTGCCTTTGGAGGGTAGCCTAAGACAAGGGTCCTTCAGCGGCTAACTATTCATCCTCTACTGAGTGTGAACTCCTGATCAGCAGTGTCGAAAAGGGTAAATATTTGTCATTGTGGATTCATTTACACAAACACGCACGCACACTCACACACATACATATACATACACATACATTTACATATATGCATATACACACAGACACACACATGAATATACATACACACACAGAAACGCACACATAAAGACACACAGATGCACACTCATACATACACACACAGACTCACACACATTCATATACACACAGAGACACATAGACAGTTACACACAGACACACACACACACAGACTCACACATGTTCATATACACACAGAGACACATGCAGACACAGAGATACATAGAGAGACAGTCACACACAGACACACACACACTTAGCACATTTTCAAACAAACTCCAGGTAAATATTTAGCTAAAGATACTTCAGTCTACTCTCTCTCTCTCTTTTTTTTTTTTTGGCCAGAGTATTTGTTACTCCTGAATATAAAAGTGAGATTGACTTTAAAAATAGGTGCATTACTCAGAAATGGGCAAAGTGTCTTTGTGTTAGTTAAGGAGCAGAAAATCTCACTCAGTCTTAGTCGTTTATGCCAAGAACAGAATTTAGCATTTCATATTATCCCTGGGGATAATAGGGAAAGACTTCGGCCATATGTACTCTGAACCCAGGGATTCAGAGGATTTTAAATCTCTCCAGCCTCCTCTTTCCTGCTCCCTCCTCCCCTTTGTCTCTCTGTCTCCCTCACAAGTTTGTGTTTCCATGCATTGGTGTGATTCTCTTCTGACACACTTTTGCACGAGGTGTGCAAACTCTTCCAGCTTACGTCCTTTTGGCCCTATCACCCCAGAGCCTAGGGGATCCACTCCAAGAACCGGTTACAGGAAGATGTGAATTGTCTCGATTTGTGTCACTCACTGTAATAGCAATCCCTGAGCAATCTTTCCAGCAAAGGGTTCTGGTACTCTGCAAACTCTGGGTCATGGACCTGGTGTTTTGTTCATGACAGAGGAAGATTGCAAGAAGTAGGGTAGGAGTGCTTGCTTCTGTAGCACAGATGTCAAGGTTAATAGAATACAGAGATTAGTGTGAACCACGCACGGAGGGCATATGACTTCATGAAGTTTCCCCAACTTGCTTTCTTTTGAGACATGTTTTTGCTTTGGGGCCAGACTGGTATGGACACACAGCCCAGGACAGCCTCCCAGCTGACAGTTTCTAGCCTCAGCCTCTTTGGACCTGGGCTTACAGACATTTACCCTGTGTCCAGTCACATTCCCTACCTTTTAAATTTTTTTTTAATCTTCAGTGTTGTTTCTTTACTTTCTAAACTGTGAGGCTCTGGATTTGTTCGTTAGTTTATTCCATGATGGATATGTCACACCATAAGTTATATACCTTAATCACGTGCAGTTTTTATTTGTCAGTTATACACCAAGAAGAAGCGGTCGGACTGGCTCAGAGGATGAATTGCTTGCTCTACAAGCATGAGACTGGATCTGCAGGGTGATGGCTAAAGAAGCTCCATTTTTATGCTAGGCATCCATCTTGGTACCCACTAGCCTTTTGTCTCTGACTTCAGTCCCTGGAAGATAAGTTCCCAGCATCCGTGATTCAGTGACCGCCACCCAGACATGTACAGCTATGACGACTGCTTTGTTGCTTCAGCAACCTGCTTGCACAGATACCCAAAGATTCTTTTGATTGCTTTAACCACTTTTCTTGGCAGAGCAGACCAGTTTTTGCTTGCTTGTGTAGAGATCGAAGGTCTCCTTGTGGTTTTGCCCTCTAAAAAGTCTCCCCTCAATTGCCTTCTCTCAGCGAGCTCAAATTTGGCTCAGAGATCGTTCATCCTGCCAACAGATAATCAATAAATCTTTTAATTATAACTGGATTGACTCTACAGTCTTTTCCCAGGAGGTCACAAACTCCATAACACCAGCGTCACCCCTATAAGAGCCAAGAGAAGCGGCATAGCCTATCGTCTCGGGCTGAGCGGCTGGAGATGGGTGCGTCTCTAGAGCCTGGTAACCAGCCAGTCCTGACAAATGCCTGGATCCATAAAGGCAGGCTCCAGGTTCAGGGAGAGATCCTATCTCAAAAAACAAAATGGATAGAAATAAAAGATGGCAGCACCCTGCCTACACGTCCACACGTAGACAGGAACAGTTAAAAACGGAAGCTATACTCCATCTCCTCCAAGCCGCAGTTGCCATGGCCTCTGCAGCCCCTCCTGTTCTCCTTACGCGGCTTTCTGTACTTAGGATCATCATATGTGTGTTAACTGAGTGTTACAAAAGATGAGAAATATTAAGACTTTCTATATACTTTAAGTTATTAAAAATTTATATTTGTTTATTTTACTCCTGTGGTTCCAGGAATTGTGCATACATTGAAGGGCTTTGCTGTCGAGCCTCAGGTCCAGCCCTGTCACCTTGCTTTTGGCCTTCTCCTGTGTTTGCTGTGTCTCAGGATTCTGTAAGCCGTCAACATTAGTCTATTTCATATTTTGCGGTAGCTGGAATCATGGAAAACAGCTGGCATGAGAACTTTCTGGGTTTCTTCCTTCAGCCGTCATTTATTTACTTATTTTGCTTTTTGAGGCAGGGTTTCTCTGTGTAGCCCTGGCTGCCCTGGAACTGACTTTGTAGACCAGGCTGGCCTTGAATTTAGAGATCCGCCTGCCTCTGCCTCTGAAGTGCTGGGATTAGAGGTGTGTGCCGCCACCGTCGGGTTCCTTGAGTGGTTATGATGAACAGGTGTGGGTTGCCCTGGAAGGAGGTGTAAGTGAATTTCATGAACAAAATTAATTTCCTTAAATAAATTTCCTTAAGCCGCTTGAATTTGAGAGTATAAAAACTGCTTGTTTACGTACGTGTCACCATACACAGGAAAGAAACTCTGAGAGTTTTCCGGGTGAACAACGGCCCTGATGAATTCATCTCTGCCTTGTGGACAATAAAAGATTCCGTGAATGCCATATGCAGTATTTAGCTCTCAAGGAGACCTACGGCCTACTTGGAACACATCCTACTCACTGTGCCCACTGGATGGCAGAATGAACAGATTGCTGCTAATAGCTCGCTCCATGCAGCGTCTGCCAGACATGAAGTGCCAGGCCAGGCACTGACCACAGTCAATGTGGACACCATTTTTCTCCACTTTTTTCAGTAAGCAAGAAGCTTCGAAGTAGAACAAAGTGAACAAATTGCATGGGCACCATAAGACAATGATAAGTTATGGTTTATCTGACCATTATATTATGGGGACTAACTCATAGTTGATTTAAAAATGGGCAAGTACTATCAGTTGCAATTTTAATGCTCATGGGTATCTTGGTTGCCTTTCCACTGCTGTGATAAAACACCACGAGCAAGGCAATTTAAGGAAGAATTTATATTGACCTATGGTTTCACAGGGCTAGGACCTATGTTTTCACAGGGACAGCGTGGCAGAGGCAGCAGGCATGGTGGTTGGAGCTGAGAGCAGAGAGTTCACATCTCAACTACAGCATGAAGCCGTGAGAGCAAACCAAAAATGGCATGTCTTTAAACTCTCAAAGCCCACCCCCAGTGACATACTTCCTCCAGCAAGGCCACACCTCCTAAGCCTTCCCAAGCAGTGCCACTCACAGGACATGCTCTTTCAAACCACAGTAACAGGTACATCTCAATGCTTATTGGGCTTCTGGGATAAATTTATATACTAAATATATTCTGAAGAGTAGTAAAACATGTCATTCTTCATTTTTGGAAAAAAAAGTTATTGATTCTTTGCGGATTTCACATCACACATCCTGATCTCACCTATCTCCCCTTCCCCCCACATTCACCCTCCACCCTATCAACCTTCCCTCCAAATATAAAACAAAACTAAAAAAGAAAAGCCAAAAACAAACAAAACAAAAAAAAGTATCTTGTTGTGGAAGGGCCCTTTGAGTTACAGCCTTAATCCTTTAGCCCTTTCATCTTCACTTGTAAGTGTTCACTTGCCGTGAGTCATTGGTCTGGTTCAAGGCCTCTGGCCTCTGCTACCCCACCAATAATGAACTCTCACTGGGACTTCTCTTGGATATCCTGCTGTCCTGTGTCATGGAGATCCTGTAGTTCTGGATCTGTAGGTTCATCCCCTTCACGTGCTCCAACAGTTCTTAAATGAGGTGGATATTGGGATGGCCAATTGGTAGCCCTGCATGTGGGCCTGAGTGGTAGCTGGGTTGGTCAACCCTCCAGCTTTCCCACATTGTCACCATCCGAGTGAGCTCCCCAGCTCTGCCTCAGCTGGCATGCTCAATGCAGCGTACAGCAAGGAGCAGGGCCGGTTCTCCTGCTCTCAGGCCCTTGGGTCGGGCTCACCCACACTCACCCACCAGGGCCAGCTCCACTGTCTTGCCCCAGTGAGGTGTGGAGCCCTCTCTTCAGGCTGATGTAGAGGGTAAAAGAGGAGGGTGGGTTCAGCTCTCCTGCTCTCGTATGCTGCCCTGGTGGGGTGCAGGGTCCACCCTCCTATGTGCTGCAGCTGGTGAGGGACAGGACTAGTTCTCCCATTCTCGTGACCCCGGGGCCAGCTCTCTTGCCTGCAACAGGTAGCAAGGGGTGGGGGAGGGCATCAAAGGGGAGTCAGGGTCAGCTCTGCTGCCCGGCTCACCTCTATCCCTGACAACAGGATCATCTCTAGGGGAGGTGCACTCTTGTGGTGAGAGTTGGGGCTGTCTTTCCCAAGTATGGGGACCAACTCTCTTGCTACAGTTTCCAGCAAGGGTCAGGGCCAGTTGTCCCAGGTCCAGTGAGGGCCAGGGCTGGCTCAGCACAGCCCTCAGTTTTCAACATGCATGGTTCCTATGACCCCTTGTGGTTATATGGGCTGTGGACTTCAACATAGACCCCAGCTACAGCAGAATCATGGCCCCTGACATGGCTCTAGGCAGCAGCCCAGGTGGCATCACAGGCCACCAGGTCAGCATGGTTTGGCAATGGCATGGCCCTCAGGTACCAACATGGTCTCAGGACTGATCAGACCCCAGGCATCCTCATGGTCCTCATTGGAACAGGAACCACAGCTACCAACTCAGTTCCTGGCTACTGTAGGGTCATAGACCCAGACATGATCCTTAACAACAGCCCTGGCCCAGAGAACACCATGGCCCTGGATGACAGTACAGGACACTCAACATGGTCCTGGTGGTAGCATGACCCTCAGACACCCACATGGCCACAGGTTTTGGTCAAGAACCTGGGCATCCATGTGGCTTTGTTAGCAACATGGGCCACAGACATCAGTACAGACCTCGGCTGTGGTAGGACCACAGATCCAGACATGGCCTTGGCAGCATCCCAGGCCTGGATGTCCTTGGCTCCTGGTAGCAAGCAGCACAGGCTACTCAGATCAGCATGACCCCCAAGTCAGTGTGGCCCTTGGACACCAACATGGCCCCAGGTGGCAACCCAGACTACAGGCCTCTGTGTGGGCCTCAGTGGGACAGGAGCCACAAACATCAACTCAGGCCCCCTCGGCAGCTTCAGGACTGTAGGCCAAGACTTGGCCCATGGCAATGGCCCAAGCTTGGACATCACCTTGAACTCAGGTGGTTAGCAGGTCATTCAGGGCAGCCTGTTACTCACCACACTCACCTCTTCAGATCCACCTCTCTCTCCAGCCCATGAATCGCTCTTCCTCTGTCTCTCTCTTCCACCTTCCTACCCTCTACTCCCTTGCTGTGATGATGGCACCAGAAGCTAAAGACCCCAGGTGGTGCTTGGTTGAGTCTTGCCCACCCCAGCCACAAGACATGGCACAGAGCTGTTGCTCCATTATTCTTATATAAGAGAGAATAGCCACATAGATACAGGAAAGAGTAAAATAAAGGCAACCTCCAGGCACCAGGTTTGCATTTGGTACCTATACACACGTAGGCAAAACATTCATACATGTGAAGTAAAAATAAATACATCATTAAAAAAATGAAAAGTCTTGGACCTTGAGGTTTGAACTGGTGAGCCATTTTATATATATCTGATATCAGATAAAAATCATGTCTAGTATGACTCCTGATGGGAAAGGACTTTTTGTTTTTTGGGTTCGACTCAATATTCATCCTTTTCCTGATGCTTTTTTTTGTGCCTTTTGTGATCATAAGCTTTAGCCGTGAGTATAACCTGATATTAAGCCTTATGAGACTTTCTGGTAAGTAGTCAAGCAGAATTCAGGTGGTCATGGCTCCCCAAGCCATAGGGAAAACATGCAAATTGCACAGAAATGTTTCAGATGAGCGCATACATTTGAATCTGGTGTCAATTTTTGGTTGTTGTAGCTGTATGAAAGTATACCGCATTCACTATATTATCATTTAACATGTTCTGAAGATTTGAAAGTCTTCAAGATATGAATTAATAGAAAATGTTTGCATATGGGCATGAGGCTATGGTGGTAAATGCTGCCAAGAGAATAATCAGTAAGTCAGTTTCCTGTGGTGTTCCCGGGTCAGTAGTGCCAAGACTCATATTCTTACGTCAGGCTGCCAACTGCAGTCAGGACAATGAGAAACGCTTTAATTCAAAGCTGATGGATGTGACAGAGACAGTAATACAGATAGCCAAACAAGACGAAGGTCTCTGCCTGATGCTTGGGGAAAGGGCCGGCACATGGCCACAGTTCCAGGTGTGTCTGGAAACGAATAACAAGGGGGACATGAGCAATTGTGTCTACAGTGTGCCAGTTTTCTCCAGCTGTTTCAGTAGGACCTACGCCGTAGCCAACAATGTGAACTCTGGAGTCAAACTCCTGGAGCCAAATTTTAGCTCTAGCACCTAACAATTAATTAACCACGTCAGTTAACTTACAGATGTCTCGGTTTCTTCACACAGGAAATGCAGATAAAAGTATCACTTCCTTCCAGCTACAGGGTTGTTAGTAGTAATGAGTATACACAGTGCTCAGACTGTTGTTTTCCTAATTTCAAAGATTTGTTTTATTTTTATTTTTTTAATTTTTGTTGTTGTTGTTGTTTGAGTTTTCAAGATAGTATTTCCCAGTAGCTATGGAACTTGCTCTGTAGACCAGGCTGACCTCGAACTCACAAAGATCCACCTGCCTCTGCCACCTGAGTGCTGGGATTAAAGGTGTGTGGCATTAACTTGTGCCCCCCTCCCATGTGTGTGTGTGCCAATGAGTGCAAGTAACCACAGAGTCCAGAAGAGAGTGTTGGGTCCCTAGGAGCTGGAGTTACAGGCTGTACTAGGCTGCCCAGGTCCTCTGCAATAGCAGTACCTGCTCTTAACTCCTGAGCCATCTGTTCAACCTTCTAAATACAATTTTCCAAGAGAACTTTTACAAATTAATTAATTAATTAAGGGTCCTTGAAGAAATGACAAATTACAGAGCTGCCAGGGAAGGAACATATTAGTATGAAATATCTTGCCATTTCAAAACCCAATCCCTCTAATCTTGATGGGGCATGTGGGAAGAATGCAGGAGCTGGTGGTTTGAGTGACACATGACCCTCACAGGCACATATATTTGAACCCTTGGACCTAGTTGGTGGAGCTCTTCTGGGAGGTTACAGAACTTTTAGAACATGAAACCTTGCTGGAGGAAGCTCATCACTGGAGTGGGCTTTGAGAATGTATAGCCCCATCCCACTTCCTGCTGTGACATTACCTACAGTCACTTAGCGGAGAAGGCTTTCCCCAGTTTCTCTATGGCTCTACTGCTTGGCTCTTTCTAGACCAGTTCCCTTCTGAGGAGATATTTTAACACTATAAAAAATCCTATTTCTCCACTACTGTGGAGTTACTGCCAAAGTATTAGAGCTGGTTTTAGTCATAGGGAAAAGTCAGGCAAAACCTAAATGAAGGCCTTTCCACAGAATCACTGGCATGTGCTGTGCCGATGCATCAGGTTATGAGAGACAAAGAAAGGTTAAGAAGCTGCCCCAGGTTAAATAGCCCACAGAGACAAGTCAGCAAATGCACTGTGTGACTCTGGGTAGCATACTGGTAGTCAACAAGATGACACAGTGTGATAGTTGACAAGATTCAAATGCAGCCTGTAGGTTAGCTCATCGTTACTTTTTCTGTTTATCATATTGTTTTATTGTGATATGTAGTTTAACATTTGGGGACACTGAGTGAAGATTAGAGAATTCTTTGTACTATTTTTGGCTGTCTGAGACTTCTTCATAATGCAGTTGAAAATAAAATATATTCCACTCACACAGCCTTTGAATACATATCACAAAAGTCTCTCTACAGGATTAGCAATGGTCATATTTTATCCGGAGCTTTGTTTTTTCTTGTTTTAAAGAAATCCAGTTGTCTCTGGGCTTGGGCTTAGGTTCCATGACATGGCTAAATGCACCAAGAATGTTGGAGTCATTTGGAAATATGGGACCCACCATGGTGCTTCCTTCTGGGAAATGGTGAAGAAAATTAAATTCAGCCAGTACGCTAGGTCCTCTTGCTTCTTCTGTGGCAAGATCGAGATGGAGAAATGAGCCATTGACATCTGGAACTGTGGTTCCTGCATGAAAACAGTGGCTGGCGGGACCTGGACCTATGACACCATTTCTGCCGTCACAGTGAAGTCTCCATCAGAAGACAGAAGAAACTGAAAGATCAGTAGAAGTATTACCATTTGAGACTTGTCTGCAATCAATGGGTTAATTTACATAACAGCAGCAACAACAACAAAGAAATACAGTTGTATTACTGGGTCCTTTTTGTGTCTGCTCAAATAGGTCCTGTGGTGGTTTGACTGTAATTGGACCTCATAATCTCATAGGGAGTGGCACTTTTAATTAGGAGGTATGGCTTTGTTAGAGTGGGTATGTCCTCGTTAGAAGAACTGTGTCACTGGAGGGGCAGGCTTTGAGGTTTCCTATGCTCAGGATGTCACCCAGTGTCTCAGTCGACTTCCTGTTGCCTGTGAGATGCAGGACTCTCAGCTACTAATCCATCACCACATCTATCTGCAGGCTGCCATGTTCCCTGTCATGATGAGATTGGAATGAACGTCTGAAACTGTAAGCCATCGCCCCAACTAAATGTTTTCCTTATAAGAGTTGCCATGACCATGGAGTCTCTTCACAGCAGTAGAAACCCTAACTAACACAGGTCCTTTTGGGGGGGGCAGTTGGCTCATTGCATAGTGACTCTGCTTGTTTCTTCTCTTTTAAAGCAGGCTCCAAACATGTCTATATCTCTACTGTACCCCTTCATGCTTGGTCAAAGAAAATCAGACCACACAGAGACATGTGACCCAAACTGTGCATGTCAAATTCTTTCTACCAGAAATTTGAAACTGGAACCATTAGATACTTACTGAAAGTGATCTTTTCTCCCCAGTGAAAGAAAGTTCAAATTTTCAAAGCTGAATTAGTCATAACCTGATAAGTGGCCTGCACAGCAGAATTGGTTCCAACGTGAGAGATGAGGATGAAGGGGATAAGACAGGAGGAGGCACGTCACAGGTTCCTGTTTGCGGATCATGTTTTTAACACGATGCCTGCCTGAGGGGCCAGTGCCCTAGGATCCCACAAGACACTTCATTTTTCCTGCAGTGCTGGGAGAGGCTTGGACCCAAGGGCTTTGTGCTCATAAGGCAAGTAGTCTAAGATCTACTTCACAGTCCACATTAAACATTCTTTTATATTCTCCAGTGTGTGCATGCATCTGTGTATCTTTTTGCTCTGAGTAAATTCCCAAAACTTCTAGATCAGAAAAACACACACTTGAAAATAAAGCTTCATAGAATGGAAAATTTTAAATTATGGGGGGAAAGTACACGATTAGATGACATATCTCTTTGTCATTGAAACTTTAATCTCTTTTGAGGGATAAAGCTCTGGGCAGGAAGCTAGGCTGAGATATGGTCATAACCCTCATGAGGGGCCGCAGAGCCAAGAAAGCTTGCCTTTTCTCAGTGGAGTGGATGAGGCTGCCCTCACCTGTGCCAGGCCAATGCTCTATCACTTACCTGCACTTTCTATCAAGAGCTTGCTTCTTCCTGCTTTTTACCTGATGAGAAAATGAAAAGTTGACACTTTGGAACCCAGGAGTCCTCACAAGACCCCACAGTCCTGGAGCTCTCAGCTGTAACCTCTGAAACTTGGAGGGAAAGAAAACTTCCATTGATCACAATCTATTGCGTTTGTGCTAATTTTTATAGTAGCCCAGACTAAGATAATAACCATCACCGGTTTCTGGCTTCCGACTTCTTACCATTTATTTTTCTTTCTTCTCCTCCTCTTCCTTCTTCTTGAACAAAGAATAAATATACTGTCTTAGGGTTTTTATTGCTGTGAAGAGACACCATGACCTCAACAACTCTTATAAAGGAAAGCATTTAATTGGGTCTGGCTTACAATTCAGAGGTTTAGCCCATTATTATCGTGGCAGGAAGCATAGTGGCATGCAGGCAAGTGTATTAGAGAAGTAGCTGAGAGTTCTACAACCGGATCCTCAGGCAATAGGACAAGAGAGTGCTACACTGGGCCTGGCTTGACCATTTGAAACTTCAAAGCCCACACCCAGTGACATACTTCATCCAACAAGGCCATGCCTCCTAATAGTGCCACTCCCCGAGAGCCTACTGCAGCCATTTTCCTTAAAGCTACCACATATACATGTATTTACTTATTTTCTTACACAGAGCATATCATTCCATAAACATTTTGCGCCTTGCTCTTCACAGGTAACAATAGTTCATGAAATCAGCCTATGTTCATTCCTGGAGATCTTAATCTCCTCGACAGTTCTTTAGTATTTCTTTCTGTCGCTGTACCACTGCTTATTTAACTATTATAGCACTGGGAGTTATTTTTAAATTGTATACAGCAAGGGACTGGAGAGATGACAGAGTGGCCAACAGCGCACTGTTCTATTACTGTGAAGAGACACTGTGACCAAGGCAACTCATCAAAGAAAGCATTTAATTGGGAGCTTGCTTACAGGATCAGAGGTTTAGTCCATGATAATTATAGTATGATTCACGGCAGCAAGCATACAAGGCATGGTGCTGGAATGTGAGCTGAGGAAACATTGGGCCTGGCAAGAGCTTCTGAAATCTCAAAGCCCACCCCCAGTGGCACTCCTCCTCCAACAAGACCACACACACCTCCTAATCCTTCTCAAATAGCTCCATTCCCTGGTGACATATGAAACTGTGGGGGACACTTTGTTCAAATACCACAGAAATGGAAACTCAGGTCTTCAGGCCTAGACAGCCACTGCTTTGCCAGCTAAGCCATCTCATGGTTCATTGTCATTTCTATTCCTATTTATCCATCTTAGTTTGGAAGACATTTGCATTCTAAGTTTGAAAATTTTATAAAAAAAATTCCACATGGACACTCCTACACACTCGCGTCTTGGCTATACATAGGAATATATTTCTTTTGAGTACCTCCTGAGTAGTAAAATTACTGTATGTAAAGTCTGAACATATGATTTTCATGTATGCTGATAAACAGTCCTGCAAAGTGTCAATTTGCTCTCCCACCAGCAATATGAGAGCCGTGCTCATTTGCACTCTCGGCATTTGGTATGTCCGTCTAGACTTTCATGTGGATGAGCAATGCTATGTCTCTGTCTTGTCAGTTTGAATTTCTCTGATGACGAATAGAATTGAATATCTTTTCATCTGTTCCTTGGTCGTTTTGATACCTTCTTTTAAGAAATATTTATTAAAATATTTTGCACATTTTCCTATCAATCATTCCACCTGTCAACGTTGGGATACCCATGTGCTTTCTTCCATCTTTACAAACTACCAGTGTGGCATCTCTTTGATGGGCATCCTCCTGTTTCCATTTTCAAGGACTCTTGTAACAGCATTGAGGCCAACTGGAAAATGTACCCTAGCCCTCTCACTTAAGGGTCCTTGATCAGCTCTACAAAGTCCTGTTCAGTTTGGAAGGTAAGGTGCTCACGTGTTTCTAGGACTGGATAGAGTATCTGAGTGGAGAACCATAATTCTGTCTGTAATATATGTGTAGGCATAGTAGAAGAATTTACCAATGAAGCTACCTGGGACTTACATTTTCTTTGTGAAAATGTTTATAATGATAACTTTTTTCTTCTGAGACAGCTTTTTGCTATGTATCCCAGGATGACTTGAAACACATAGACTGACCTCCAGCTCTAAGCCCTCCTGAGTCAGCCTCCTAAGTATTGAGAATATTGGTGTATGCTTCTATGCCTGACTAATAAGTTTATCTTTTTTGTTTTTTTCAAGACAGGGTTTCTCTGTGTAGCTTTGGAGCCCGTCCTGGAACTCACTCTGTAGACCAGGCTGGCCTTAAACTCACAGAGATCCACCTGCCTCTGCCTCCTAAGTGCAGGGATTAAAGGTGTGCACCAGCACCCCCTGGCGACAAATAAGATTCTTTAATACATAGAAGACTAAGGCGTGGGCTGGAGAGATGGCTCAGCGGTTAAGAGCATTGCCTGCCCCTCCAAAGGTCCTGAGTTCAATTCCCAGCAACCACATGGTGGCTCACAACCATCTGAAATGAGGTCTGGTGCCCTCTGCTGACCTTCACACAGACAGAATACTGTATACATAATAAATAAATAAATATTTAAAAAAAAAGAAGACTAAGGCATGCCTCACCACACCCAGTTTGATCTCCTTTCTTTATTACTTATTTTCTACCTTCCTCAGGATGAATTTAAGATTTATATTAGCTCCTTAAAGTAGAAGCCTAAACAAATTATATTTATAGCTTTAATTATGCGTTCTAAGGCATAGATATGTGTTTATATACACAATTTACATCTAAAAATGATTGAACTCAGAAGTTTTTAAAATGTTTTCTCCTGTATGATCTTCCCTATTAAGATTTTTGTAACCATAGCAAACACGTTTATTGATTAGCATGGTAGAGGCCAATAACTAAAGCTTTTTTACCTCTGGTCTAACAATTAGGAGTGTTGTTGAGGGCATGGGTAGGACATCCTATTGTATGGAACCAAATCCATACCCATGCAACTTGAAGAGACATTTTTACCCTGGACTCTTTATCTTGGACTCAAAGAGCAAAGCACAAAGGAAGAAAGGATCCCTAAAAGGAAAATGGAATAGAGTTGGCAAGATGGGTCAGCAAGTAAAGGTGCTAGCTGCCAATCCTGTCACCCGAGTTCAAACCCCACAGCCCACATGGTGGGAAGGAAGAACAAACTCCTGCATGTTGTCTTCTGACCTCCACATGTGTGCCATGGCATGAGAGTGTACACAAACACACACACACACACACACACACACACACACACACACACTCACACACACACGCGTAGGAAATTTTTAAAAAGGAAAGTACCCAGACTTCTAATTATCATTAAGAATAGAGGGGCCACATTTATGCTGTGCTAAAGTGTTGATGTTTGGAGAACTGTACTTATAGGTAAGTATCTTAGTTAGGGTTTCTATTGATGTGAAGAGACGACATGACCATGACAACTCTTATAAAGGAAACCATTTAATTGGAGCTGAGTCCCAGTTATCAGAGGTTTAGTCCTTTGTCATCATAGCAGGGAGCAAGGCAGAATTCAGGCAGACATGGTACTGGAGACGTTGCTGAGGGTTCTACATCTTGATCCACAGGCAACAGGAAGTGAACTGTCTGTCGCACACTGGGTATAGTGTGAGCATAGACCTCAAAACTCACCCCCACAGTGACACACTTCCTCCAATAAGGCCATATCTCCAATTAGCGCCACTCCCTATAGGTCAAGCATTCAAATACTTGAGTCTATGGAGGCCATACTTATTAAAACCACCACAATAAGTACACATGAATTTGTACATATGCAAAAAGGAACATAATGTTTTAATTTTAAAACATCCTTGACATTTGTCTCAGAAATCTACTTCTGGAAATTTATCATAGAGAAATAAGCAATGGTGAGAGTCCAGAGTTGAAAAGAAGTTTGCTAATATACCATTTAAAATTTTTTAAAAATGTAGGAAGTAACAATATAAAATTATACTTAAAAGCAGCACCCATCTAATTCAATTTTATGTTCTCAAAGTTTAGTTATTGATGCATATATTTAGTATATTGTTAAATGTGAAAGAAGTAATACATCTTGTCTATACTCTGATCATATGCATGAATGTCTGTGTGCATGTGTGCATATGAGCACAGAGAGACAGAAACAGACTTATTTAGAATCACCTATGTAGATGGGATTGTAGGTCTAATTTTTTTCTTTCTCTAGTCATTTTTGTATTTATCTGTAATATCTGATTTTCCTATGCCAGATATATGTGTAAAACTCAGCTTATCTAAAAAATTATAATTTTGTTGATTTTATTTATATTAAGTGTCTGTAGCCCAGCACTCCTGGGATAGACACAGGAGGAGGAGAAATCCACCCTTGCCTAATGGCAAGTTCGAGGTCAGCAGACTGTCTCATTAAGAGAAAAAAAATTCTAGATATAGATGTAAGAAGTTTTACTTGTGTTTTGTACCAAATATATTTGTTTTTGTAACTACCACACTAATGATATTTTTAAATTTTGTTCTTCTATACTTATTGAATTTTTTTTATCCAAGTGGTGGTGGCACATACCTTTAATCCTAGCACTTGGGGGGCAAAGGCAGGAGGATCTCTGTGACCTCGAGGCCAGTCTGGCCTTCAGAGCTAGGCCAGGAAAGCCAGGGTTACACAGAGAAATACTGTCCCCAAAATTTTTTTGTATCCGCTACTCTCAGTACAATTATAGACACACTTTTAGTAGATTTTACAAAAGAGTTTAATTTTAAAGTAGGATCAAAATTCAGGCATGGTGGCTCATGTCTATAACCCCAGCACTCACGAGTTTGAGGCAGGAGGATTGCCATGAGTTCCAAGACAGTCTGGGTTACTAAGTCCCTGCTCAAGAAGGAAGAAAGGAAGGGAAGGGGGGAGGGAGGGAGGAAGGGGGGTGGAAGAGGAGAAGGAATCATGCTATGTGGAGCAGGTAATAATGTAGAAAGAATAAGTCGATATCTTGCAGAGCTATGCACATAAGATTGCAGCATAATGCATGTGTCTTCATGCTGCCAATGAAACAAACATTATTTTAGGGAAATCTAAACACCTGAGAATATAAAATGTGAAATGATGCTCTTGATAGTGGTTTACTTTCTGCCAACAGAAAGCCTCATGAACAAGTTGTTGGAGATACTGAAGTGCTCAGAGACCCCACCTCAAGAAATTTCAAGGCAGGCGGCATTGATCTTCCACAAAGAAACAAAAGGCGCAGTTCAAACTGTAGCTTTAGCACGAGGACTCCCTGTCTGCTTTCCCTGCCTGCAGTCTCACCCTTCAAAAGCCCCTTTCCACTGTCTCTCTCTGTCTCCTCTCTCTGTGTCTTACTCTCCCATTTTTGCTTGTTTGTTTCAAACATTTACTTTTAATTTAATTTTATTATTTTATGTGTGTTTGTGCACTTCATGTATGCAGTGCACATGGAGGCCAGAAGAGGACGTCAGATCCTGGAATTAGGAATACAGAAGTTCAAGAGCTGCCATGCCAGCGCAGGGAACTGAACCTGGGTTCTCTAAAAGCAGCCAGTGCTCCTAAGCACTGAGCCATCTTTTCAGCCCTGTCTTGATTTCTGAGACAGCATCTCACTGAGCCTGGGCTGTCGTTAAATTCAACATATAGTTGAGGCTAGCCTCAACTCCTTGATCCCTGTTTCTCTATCTGCTGAGCTCTGGAATTGTAGGGGTGAAGTGCCATCCTCAAGTCATACCCAGTAGGATAAAGTCACGACATTTGACTTTCTTCTTCAATAAACTCCAACTTTCATTTCCCGCCATTGTCCAGTTTTGCAGCTACATGTTCATTTTTAGCCACGTAAAGCCACCCAGGGTCCCTTGGTGCACTTCACTCTTCTATGCTTTACTTCTCTCTCTCTCTCTCTCTCTCTCTCTCTCTCTTTTTTTACCTGAAATTCTCCATGTCACCCTTCCCCATCGCACACTGGTTTTTCATTTGAAGGATGGCTTGACCGTAATGCTTGTCTTGACTTCTCACTAAAAGTGAACCTTGCTAGCCCCTCAAGGGCACACGGCACTGCACTTTCTGTGTGTGTTCCTTGAGGGCTCACATGTCAAAAAGGAAGTGTGTTAATCTTACACTGTCCTGTGCCTGGAGTCTTCCTTACAGTAAATACTCATCTTGTGTGTGCAGTGAGTGAACAAGAAAAGAAGCTGAACAGGTTAGCCCTCGGACTGTCCAGACACCGGCTACCCACTAGACTGGCATCATAGTTGAGGTCTGTAGACATGCTTCTACAGGTTCCGGAAACAGCAAAAGATTGCTTTTAGACTCCTTGGAACTTCTTGGCAAATTTTAATTTTCTTGTGACTTAGTGGCCGGTATTCTAGAAGACTGTGGTGCTTCAATGTAGATACACGATATCAGGTTGCTCGTAGTTTTTCAGAAATCTGAGTAACATCAGGTCATTTGATTTGTAAAACAGGTGGGATTCTACTTTCCTGCCTCTCCCGAGACAGAGATGATCTATAAAGTGTGTGTGCTCAGTCTATTCAATAACCCGCTCCAGTCTCGGTTAGGCCCGTCTGCTGAAGTTAGCTTTTTAGGGTGCAGTGAGGGGAGAGGGAAGCATTCCTTTCACGATTCCACCTCAGACAGCATCACATGGAATGTCGAAAAACACATGATATATATAAAGAAAAGTAGACACAGATGATATTTTCTCAAGGTGCTCGCTGCTCTACCATCTGCCACATTTGCAGCTGGTTAAAAAAAAAAAGAAGAAAAGAAATTAGTTTGGCAGGGTTTACTCTTACAAAAAGAATCATGTTGATTTTGCCAGTTCTACGTAATCTGATATGCCTTTTGCAAAGTGAGTAAGAGGAAAAAGCTTTTGCATTTGTGCTCCAGGAAAAAATGTGGCCATTGTCCTTCTGCCCCTTGTCATGTGAGTGTGTGCGTGTGAGTGTGTGCGTTTGTGTGTGTGTGTGTGTGTGTGTGTGTGTGTGTGTGTGAGTGTTCAACTGTACATTAGCTAGGATCTTAGTAAACAAAAGAGACTGAGGTAACTCATTAACTAATTCGGAACAGCCACACTTATGAGCATATCTGTGGCCAGCACGGTATCGATGATATGCCGTCACATAGCTTAAAATAAAAGGAAGGTGTTGAGATTTAAAGTTAACATTAGGCAGCCTCTGCAGTCAAAGTATACTCAGTGCAGAACCTGGCAGCCTGTGTATTATACTTCTTCACAAGAGGTTTGTATACATCTGCAAAAAGCAAAATTTGCTCATAAATTTTCTTTAGAAATAAAACCCTCTCGTGAATGATATACTTCGAAACACAGATTTACCTGATGATTTGGAAAAAATAAGTAAATTTGCTATAGAGATTGTCTACTATCTCAGTCAATATTGCAGCTACCAACTATATTGCTTGCATAATTTTGAAGAGACTGAGCTTCATCAAATGTAAGTAAAGGAGAGACTGGAGATATGGATCAGTCGTTAGGAGCACTGGCTCTTCCTCCAGAGGACTGGCGTTCAATTCCCAGCATCAGCACGGAGGTTCACAACTATCTGTAGCTCCAGTCCCAGGGAATTCAACACCCTTTTCCAGCATCTGCCAGAACCACCAGGCATGCCAACGGTTCACGGGCATAAATGCAGGCAAAATAGCCATACACATTTGACAAGTTTTTTTAAACACAAGTAAAAGATATAAATTCAAATTTCTTACTGATTTTTTTTATTACAGGGAATGGTGAGTAACCTCAGCTGGGAATACATTCTAACTGAGTAGCTGGTTTTGCTGAATGTGGAGACACATGGAAGAGAATCACCAGCAATGTGCTCCATGCTCAAGTTAACCTTACTTTGTTGTTTTCATTTTCAAACAATATCTCTTTATAAATTATATTTTGGGGGACTGGAGAGATGGCTTAGTGGTTAAGAGCACTGACTGCTCTTCCAGAGGACCCGGGTTCAATTCCCAGCACCCACATGGCAGCTTACAACTGTCTGAAGATCCAGTTGCAGGGGATCTGACGCCTTTACACCAATGCACATAAAATAAAAGTTAAATAAACCATAAAAAATATTTTAAAAAAATAATTGTATTTTGTGCTACTTAAAAATTATCCAAATAAAAGCTATGAAAATCGATAACTGTAACAAATATAATCGTCCAGTTGACACAGAACTATGAATGAGATACTAAAGGATATTGGTGCTGAGTATTTGTCTATAAAAAAAATAAGTTAAGCTGGATACGATGGTGCACATTTTAATTCCAGCACTGGAGTGGCAGAAGCAGGCAGATCCTTGAGTTCAAGGCCAGCATGGCTATTTAGTGAGACCCTGTCTCCGATAAAGTTAATCACTACTGTGCATTAATGATTGCAGACATCAAATGATATACCAAACATCGAGCTGTTAACATCCTAATCAGCTCCCATGTTTCTTCATGAAAGTCTACCAACGGTTAAGCTTCTGTGATCCAGGGAGATGGCTCGCCAATTAGGAGAACTGGGTGCTCTTGCAGAGGACCTGAATTTGATTCCCAGCACCCACATGATGGTTCACAGGCAACAGTAATTCCAGTTCCAGGGGACCCAATGCCCTCTTCTGAACTTCACAGGCACCGGGTTCACAGGTATGTGGTTCACAGACACACACTGAGGTAAAAAAACACTCATATCCATAAAAATAAAAAATAAAAACAAGGAAATATTTTTAAAAAGAAGTTTAGACCTCTGTTAATTTGAGAAGTTGTGACACTTGGTATGTCAGGAGATCTGTAGACCTGGCTCTGGTTGTTACCCAAAGTTATATTGGGCAGTTCCATGCTATATAGTCTTTTCTTGGAGATTTTCATCCCATTGCCTGCTGTCTTTGTCCATAAACTGACCTCTGCCAACTGCACTGTCTGCAGTGTTTTCCTCTGTGCTTCCCAGAGAGCAGGTAAGAGCACACGGACAAGCACAGAGCCCCTGTTAGCCACAGGGAAGCACGGTGAGGAACGTAAGTACAGAAAAACTGGGCTATTTGCTTGCTTTCTGGGTCATGATTACAGAGTGGGTCCATGCTTTCTGGGTGCAACTCCAGTCCAGGGACCACTTTTCTAGGCCACCAGCTGTTTCAGAATTCTAGTAACAGTTTCTTCCTCTTGTTCCCTCAGACTTAGGTAAAGAAGTTTTCAGCCGGGCAGTGGTGGCGCACGCCTTTAATCCCAGCACTCGGGAGGCAGAGGCAGACGGATCTCTGTGAGTTCGAGACCAGCCTGGTCTACAGAGCTAGTTCCAGGACAGTCTTCAAAGCCACAGAGAAACCCTGTCTCAAAAAATCAAAAAAAAAAAAAAAAAAAAAAGGTTTTCTACTGTCGCTCATTACTGGGTAAGTTACTCACTAGTGTTCCCACATCTCCCTAAAATACCCTTTTATTAAATTCTCCTCGGCTAAACACCTTGAATAGTCCCTGCAGTTCCAAACAGAGCCCAAGGAATTAGGGTGCGGGGAGCCTTTTATTAAATTCTCCTCAGCTAAACACCTTGAATAGTCTGTGCAGTTCCAAATAGAGCCCAAGGAGATGGGGGGGCGGGAGAGTAGGTTGGGGGAGCCTTTTATGCACTAAGGAAAAAAGTATGATGTCACATCTTCATTGTCACCATTGCTGGGCTTGCAGTCATCTCTGGGTGTGTTTCCAAAGCTTTAACTAGGAGGAACGATCCACCTTGATTGTGGATAACAGGATCCTGGTATTGGGATCCCAAACGGAATAAAAGGGGAAGGGAGGAAGCATGAACACCTGTTGGTTTTCTGACCAACCCCTGTCTGCAATCCCCCCCCCGACACACTGTAACCTATAGTCCTTCTTAGATGTAGCCTAAATAAATCTTTCTTCCTTTAATTTGTTTCTGCCAGATAGTTTCCTCCTGGCATGAGAAAAACTAATACCAGTGATAATGGGACCGGAAATCGAAAATTGTTTGAACTGTGTCTGATGCGCTTGAGGCATGGAACTCAGCTTCTAAGCAACTCGTGTAGCTCTGGAAAATACACAATATTGAAGGTTAATTTAGTTGTTTGGAAAGCTAACTAGTAAGTTAGGGAATTGTCAACCCTGTTTATTTTCTTTGCATTTAAGCATTCAAATAAGTTAGAGGTTGACAAACTATTTCTTGGGAACCAAACCTCGGTCCACCACCTCTACTTGTAAGTAGAGTTTAGCTAGTTCTACTCTTTGTGCTGCCATGGCAGAGTCGAAGAGCCACAACATAGGCCTGCAGACCACAGAGTCTCAATTATTTACCATATGGCCTTTACAGAGAAAGATTACAAACCTCTGAACTGACTGAATGATCTACTTGTCATTTCTTTTCTCCTTATTTAGATTCAGTCCGTTCTGTATCTTTTACAGTCAATATATTTGTCTCTCACGCATGCTCTCATAGTAAGAAGTGACCACCAGAGAAAGTCAGGGTGCACTGACAAATACACAGTTCACTTCCAATTGTACTTTAAACTCAGAGTGCATTTTGGTCTTTTAAAAAGACTTACTATTTAAATTTAACATGACTGTAGGAATTTACATCTGATATTTTAAAATTTGTTCACCAGGAGCTGGGAAGATAACTTGGTGGGTAAAGGTACCTGCCATCATGATTGATGGCTTAAGTTTGATTCCTGGGACTCACAAGGTGGAAGGAAAGAACTAGCTACTGCAAGTTGTTCTCTGACTTCTGCATGCACACAGCAAGGGCACACCCACACTCATGCACACTTCCTCACACCCACACACATGCACACTTCCTCACACTCACACTCATGCACACTTCCTCACACCCACCCTCATGCACACTTCCCCACACCCACCCTCGTGCACACTTCCTCACACCCACACTCGTGCACACT